>DVPR01000476.1:0-13795 GCA_018239345.1 Oxynetra stangelandi
TGCATCCTGCTTTCCATCAGGTGGGATAGCAGTCAAACGCGAGCCTATAGCTAAATAAAAAAAAATAAAAAAAACTATTATAAATTCTAACAATAATTATCAACCACAAGTAGCCAGAGGAGTCGGGGTAATCCATAAGCAGATGCGACCAGAGCTTATCTATGCAAACTAAGTAATAAAAACCAATAATATATTCTGTTGAAATACGATAAAACTTTTGATGGAAAACAGTAGGTACTTATTTATTATATGTACACTTGCTTAATAAAAATAAGATATTTATGACAAGGGACTATTAACAGTATGTTATGACGTTAAAAAGGTTTAATGAATATATGCTGCAATGTTTATATATAACACACTGTATAGCTAGATCATAACAACGTTGAAATAATCGTTACCCGATAGGCCGTTACTCGATAATCGGCGCTGTAAATGGAGGGCTCTGAATAAATGATGCCACAAAATAATTTATTTGCCCTTTGCGCTATACGCAAAAAGGTAATTCGAGGCTTCAGCTGGAGTGGATCAGCTGGTTGGATCTGCTCTTGAGTACTAAGTTGTCTCCAGGAGTAATATTTTAGCCTACTTGATACACACATGCTAAAATGTATCTACTGAATATTCTTTTAATAGGTACATGTATATATTTTTATGTACATTTTTGCATGTCTTTTACGAACACAGCGAAATGCACATTGCCTGACGCGCAAATATTCAATAAGCGTTGCAGCGATTGCAGTGAAAATGGCAGCGTGATACTTACATAAACGTATGCTTCATGCTTTTCATTTTATGTGTTTTATAAATACTATATATAATATTTTGTACTAGAGGTACGAAAAATAAAGAACACAATAACAAAGTAGATAGCAGATATAGTCTCTGTTGTAATAAGAAATACAACTTTATCTGAAATTGGTAGGTAGATCACAATACGATGCTATGAAATTTATGACTGAAGGAAAAAATATAACTGCAGTGTTTCTTTGATAGTATTAAAAATATTACGATACAATTTATGACAATACTTAAGTACATATTTTCTTTGCTTTTCCAATATTTAGCTGCATAGAACACGTTATCTTGGTACGATTATGTAATCAAAATTATCGTACCAGAAGGTACAAAATTACAATAACTATACACAGGTACATCTTTATGTTTTTACTTGAAAATGTTTTAAAGAAATGTTTGTCTTAAGTCGCTCTTAAAGTAATCCTGTATATATTTTGTCAGACTTGAAAGAATAATGTTCTATGCTGAAGATTAGTGTCAGAGTTGCAGGCTTTGTGGCTTGAGGGAGGCTTAAGTCTTAAGGCAGCATGCAGAGAAGATGTACGTGTGCAAGCTTAGAATCTCCGTGAATAAAGTTTTGCATCACTTTGAATGAAGTTTACTAAATTAAATTAGCAACATGTTGAAGTTGTTGTATTAAATAAACATACAGCCACATTTTCTTGAGGTTGGTATAATTAATTCATATCTATCTTTGTATATATGTGAGTTTTAGCTGAAACAGGATATAAAACAGTGCATATGATAGAATTATGACTACCCCGTTCTAGAAGATGTTAATATTATTAGGGAAAATAAACGATTTGTAATTATGAATAAATTAAATAGGGAGTATACAAATACCAATTCACATAAAACTAACAACATAGGCGTTGAATATTTGGCTTCGAGAATTCCTTATTACTGAGGGAATATTCTGGAACATCACGTAACGTGAAAAGTGTCGAGTGAAATTGTCTGAAAGAACGTGTTGAAAAACGCTGAATCGCTGAGCTATCGGATGCTGATCACGCATGTGCGGCACCCATTCCCTGGCAATCTAAAACTTGGCGCCGACAGAAGCGCTCTTGGCGGCTGTGAGTGGGACAATAACGGTTGAACGCCATAAAGTACTGTCGATTGCAAGATGGAGCGCTCAACTTTCGAGGGCTCAGACTCAAGCTCGACAGCTCTAGATATTTTTCTAGTGTAATACTGTATTTGATTACTTGAAAACATAAAGAGCCGCATTACCGATCTGGTGTGTACGTTGCCTATTTAGTAACACATAAAAAGAAACAGAAATAGCTATGTAGGTACAAGATGAAGACAATAACGGACAAAGGTCAAAGGCGAGAAGATTGATAATTAAGCTCAGTTGTCCAGTGATTGGATTCTATTTATAAGTTGTTTAAGGTCATAGGAGTGGGTACTGTACCAATCTTTTCAATTTACATTACACAGATGAAGTTAAAAATGACCATTCATTCCATTTCATTTCCATGTTGCTTTTACTGTCCATTTGTTTTACGACATAGTACTTATTTAATTATAGCAATTTAAAAAATTCAGACGTATCATATATAGTACACTGGTCCTTTAATGCCATGAAATACAGCTGTCGATTGCAACACTAAATTACAATGTAACCATGAAATCGTACACCCTCCAATAATCCCCACGAATAGCCGGGTATACAGCAGATAATTGTGCTGTTGCAATGTGATAAAATATGCTCCAAGCTTCCCCAACTTTTGACATACAGAACACTCTCACTCAGGTATACACAACCCCAATTTATGTGTACAACATTTTTGAACGCAAACCTGTCTGGTGAGCTTGCGTGTTACAGTTCAAAACTAATACATATTGCATAAGCCACGGATTTTGATGGCGCATAATCCGCTCACAATATTGTTCCATCGTTACGCAGTGAAAAATTGTTGCGTGAACAAAAATACCAATAGATCGCCGCGCGTAATTTTATTGTGAGCAATATGTTTTTGAATACCTTACACCTTCTAAACATAATACACAGATTAGGTGCAACAATTCAGTTCAGTTAATGTAATGTTTTCGATAAATATTTATATGCCTATATTTTTTTATATATTTTCTTGGCTTCTAAAAATTACGTTAAAATCATTGTTATTCTAGTGTACCTAACAACGTCTTGGAAAATTTAATAAAGAGACAAAACACTACTGCTATGCAGTAAGTAGAACAACATTAAAATGCTGCTTTCAAATGCGAACAATGCCTATATGGAACGGAATATGAAAGCTATCTACATCGACGTAGGATAAAGTTTCAAAAATATGCCGTCATAGCAGTACTAGACGAAACCAATATACGAGTATGTGGTTTGTCCATAGCCCTGAATTCATATCTTTACGATAGAAACAACACCTTAATCCATGAAGTGGTAACTGGTTAATTCGAAACGATGTCGTTCGGTCCAGTTTTATATAACTCGTGACTATATTGAAGGCAATTGGCTATAAAACACAGCCGGCTACGCGGAAGAGACGCGTTATGCGGGAAGTCGAGCGACAGCCGCTGTCACCGGCCCAGCCACTGTTTACCCTCGGAAAGTAAATGTCAATAAACTACAGGAGTACCCTCCAGGGGAAAAGTGTCCACGCGTACAGCCTCATTGTGTTTCAGCGAAGAAAGAGAATAATGCAAAAAACGTGTAAACTAAACATCCACTCAAGGTACTTTCATGGCTCTCAATGTATTTGATTTGGGTTTCAACAAAATGAAAATACTTCTTGCCTCGCTACTTCTTTTACTTTACTTTTTTCCACCATTTTGAGGTTAAAAATACATACATAAAATTATTCAATATCATAAATATAATGCATTATAGCATCAGTAACATGATGGACTTATTAATAAGTAAAGCGGTGAACAAATCGTTTTTGTTTTCAAATTTATCTTTAAACCACATGTACATAAATCCCTGTTGTAATACCTTTCCTTTAGAATTTATACTCTAGTAAAGTACATTGAAAGGATACATGATAAATATTAGTACCGTGATAGCAAAAATAATTAAAAAAAATTTACAAACTTTACTTAGAAATATCAATATGTCTTATTTGAAAGAATCAAAAGGTTAAAGACAAATTACAACTAAACAAAAGAATTTAATTATTTCTGTGTAAAACATTTGCGTAATAAACAACCCAGTGTCGAATCAAATTTAAACAAATTACCCTACAAATACCTTTGGATCTTTTCGACCCTAACCCCACATTTATAACGTTTCCTACAGTAGTACTGAAAGGGCAGGAAACCCTTTTCTAGCATGTATGTTTCTCTTCGATTTTCTACATTTTGTAAATTAACATAATGTTCCTAGATAAGGATATTGTGTGCACGGATTATATGAAATATAGTCTATTATTATAATCGTGCTTTGAACAATATCCAAAGCTTATGTATCAGATTAAAAATTCTTATGTAACATTGTCAGATTAAATGATTATATGATATATGACTGGCCCGTTAGAAAAGTGGTAAGTGAATATACATATGTCTGCTGATTCGGAGGTGTTGGGTTTGATTCCGAAAAATATATAAGTATATATTTGTTTGTAAATAATAAGTTTATCATTTGTCTATTTACCAGCCACAGGTGCTGCATAAGTGCGTGCTTTGGTAAATGATGGCCGTGTACAGATATTATAAGGTATTAATGATCCTAATTATAAATAACTAAAGGATTCAAAACTATTCAATAAATCATCATGAAATTTTGTACACATATATTTAACGGTATAGTTAAGGATATAGGATAATAATTAAAAGAACAATATTGATGAAAATACTATAAAAAAGTTGTTGATTTTGGCATATATGACAACGTGAACTTTGAATTTAATTCAACGGTATCTGGCGTTCCAATAAGTAAAACCAGTGGTCAGCTCACTATTTGAGTATAGTAACAGCCATTTTATTCTTTTTCTGTCACCTTTAAGCAATACTTAAATATATTTCTACTTTTGTGGTAACACTTAAATACTCGTATATGTAAGGGGTCTACAAGTGTTTATTTTCTTTATTTCTTACACAGTTTCCAGTTTTCTCGCAAGCTCAAAAGTAATCTATATAGGGATTTATCACGAGCTCGAGCGGTGAACATTTCTCGATTAGAAAAATTTATTCATGCACTTACACGAAATTAATTTGATTTTGTTATGGTCCATTGTTATTTGTTATTAACGCAAGCGAAAAAGCTAAAAATCTAGTTATCATTACAAAACAAAGTTCTTAGATAATATATATAAATAAATACCTATAGCCTTATTATAAATACACAATTATATAACATAAAAAGTATCGTAAAATAAAACAGTGCATTCTGAAAATGTACCCTTTTAAGTAACAACTAACTTTCCAACCGTGTAACACAATAATGAGAAAATTTGCCTCGAAACTATTTAAAAATAAACTTTCTATTTGGTTATCGCTGAGCACATTTGAATTAAAGCCGCCCTCCAAATGAGAGGTGCGTGACCAACCGCGATTTAAACCCTCTCGTTCGGGGGAGAATAAATCGAAAGTTATTGTACGTGACTCAGGCCTGCTAGATACTGTATGGTTCTGGATATGTGTGTGTGTGTGTGTGTCTGTGTGTATTTGATTTACCTATACATTAATGTACGAGATAAAATTCAAAGTTTAAGGATTTAATACGTTACTGTTATTCATACTAGCAAACAGTTACTATCAATATTAACACCATCGACCTTTTAATGGTTCTAGTCTAGGACAGTGACAAATACGGTTTGGCAAAAGTCATACTTTCCAGAGAAAATTATTGCTGAACTGAGATGTGCAAGTTTTCTCATGATGGTTGCCTTCGCTTACAGTGAGTGATATTTGATTTTTAAATCGTACATAATTTTGCACAATTATTCACATATTCGTTTAACGATTTAACATGTAATTTATTTACCATATTAACCGTAGATCTTACCACTTAAGCTTAGCAAAATGTTACTTAAAATTTCACAGAACAAAATTGTTACGCTGATCCTATTATAAACAATTTATACAATATATTGAAACTCATATTAGGCCTATTTATATTAATAACTTCTCCACCAACTCGATAGTAACCAAGTAACACAAGTTTCAAACGCAAACAACTTATTTATCAATTAAAGTCGGCCGTGGTACATAACGGAATGTTCTGTCAAGAGAGGGTTCTAATTAATTTGCAGTTACAGTGTACTATGTCGTCCATTAAGATCCCTAAAGCATTACGGGTTTTATAACATCGGAATAATTATAAAGCATATCGACAATACCCACACGCCACACTTTTAAATGAGTGGGACTGTTGTCAAATAATTGTCTACATATTTATAAAAAGTAAATTTATTTCCATTCATCATTATCATCAAACGTTTGAGTGATGTCTGCATATTTAAAGAACTTTAAATATTAAACATTAATATTATTAAATATTAAATTATTAAAATATTAAAATAACTTTAGAGTATAATTTCAAATCAGTTTTATATTAATTAATGATTATGATCATTTGAGTGTGTGTCATTATGTCCGTTACAATCATATCACATTTAGAGTTTGGTAAAAGCAAACGAGTTGTAAAATCTAATTATTTTGCTCATTTTACATTTAACGATCTCCAAACAGATAAGAAACAAACACAACAGAAATTTTAATACAATTAGCTAATGTGTTTATTTGAAAAGTTTGAAATTTTGATCGGGTCATAAAAACGCCAATTTAGACATTCACAGACGATGTACCCACTTATATATATATTTTGTGGCGCCTGTTAGACGACACCCACATTTATTTTAGTTATTCATTTAATTTACTTGGCTATTAATTTAGTGAATTCCCATTGTTTAAGTGTGGTTTCATGGAGATAGAAACTGGGAATTTTTGGGACTTGTTGAGCATTAAAAATGTTGATTTCGTTTCTGTTAATAATTTACAGATATATTGTATATTGAATTCCATTATGTTCTTGTACTTTAAAATATAAAAATACAAATTACATGATCGTAGTAGTGAAGTGCTTGTAATGTATTTTATGCAATTTTATTAAAAAATTATAAAAAGCTATGCAATAGCTTAAAAAAAATCAATTGTTAAATAATAAAAAAACATCTAATAGCATTAAACCCTCCGAGAAATATCAACCTCTAAACGAAACACCATATAATTTCCTCACCATATTAACTATTTAACGCTATTGACTACAGGAATGAGAAGTGACTACATAATAAACAAGTAATTTACGAGGAGGGTACTTGGGGTCCTAATTTATTAGAACACATTAGGTATTCAAGTTAAATGTAGCAGAAGCGTTAAGTGCCTTTATCAAATGAACACTAAATGGACAAACAGAAATGGAAAATGAAATAACTATTGGCAGTAACAGACCGCTAGGAAAACTTATTCCGCGATACCATATTGAAATGGCAGTCGGGTAATTAATTGTTTCGTAGATTTTCGTGGAACTATCGCATCTTATGTAAGAGTTATAAAATTGAGGGCGCCCTGAATAGGTCAAAATGAAAATAAGTTTGATGGAGTTATTCTCGCACAAGAACTTTCTGAACAAATAACACTTTAGTACCTAATCTTAAACAGTTATAATTTCACAAGTATATATACATATTAGGTTTTAATTGACGCCAGAGTTTAACTTATTACTTTCCTACTACAGTCTCTTGGCTCTTCTATAGAAATGTTTGTACCATATCGAGCCAATCCATTGAAGTTATTAACGAACGTATAATTTTGAAACTTTTTTTAGTAGTCCTAAGGAGAACCGACATGTCCTAATGACAAATATCTATAAGTGATAGCAAACGCTTAACGTATCCTTCGCAGCAGTTTATTCAGCAAGATATGGATTACATTTTTCAAGAGTAGTCAAATCGTTACTTACTCGACTCGACTTCGACAGATAGTTTCTGTTATGTCATAGCGTTATAACTGATAGCAGTTCAAAGCCATACTTTAATCAAAGCCACGTTTGTAATTCGAAGAATGCTATACCTATCCTGCCGAACTCGTCTATGAGCCTCACTAGGCGACAAAATTATCTATATTTATAACTTATGATAATTACAGAATAGAGATGTTTTTTTATTTATAATATTGTCATTTTAGAAATATATCGGTTTCTAACCTACCTTACTACCACGTCGTTTAAAGAGAATAAAATTAGGCAGGCACTCATTTAGCAAAAGAAAATGCATGTTGCCAAATCCTGAACGAATTGTTTCAAAACATTTGAAATGTGTTAAAGACCGTTTAGGGCTATTTATACACATTCGTTACGCATAATGGAACCAATAGATTAAAATTAAAACCAATTGTGAATTAGTTATACCTATATGGGAACACAAAATGATTCTACTAACCTGATATGTTTTATACATGACTAATTGTCCGCAGCCCAGCGGGTCTATGACTGTTAATCACCGAGTCAGTCAGGAAGTAATATAAACTGAACAAAACTTGAAAAACTGCAGACATTAATCTCATTTAGGTGTGCTATTATAATTAAATATGGTAAAGACCTTTACGACGACACAATTTTCATCTCCGCTTACATTAAGATGCTTTAAAATTCCATTTTCCCGCGTCATAAATCTTTAATGTAGTTTTGTTTTAATGTGGGGTTCGGAACGCTATGCCTGCGACGGTAAGGTCTGGACGTGACTTTGTGATTTTACATTATGATTTCAAACTTTTTTATGTGTCACTCGTGGGCTCATAAAGACAATCTCTATATTTGTGGGAAGCTTGGCGCATAGGAGCGTACTTCACTAAATTCCTTTAATTCAGATTCATTGTAATACATATTAGTGATTGTTCACCATAAGCAACATTATGATATACGTGTCTCGATAAGTGAAAAGCGACCAATGGCAACATTAGGAACTTTTCACGGCAAATAGTTTGCCGCTTATTGTGTTAGTATATTATATCAGTCATACTTATTGTCTTCTCATATCCTGCTTACCATACCGCTCACCATTAAGGTAATGAAATTAATAGAATAGGACCAGTTTGTTTTCAAATATTACAAGCTTACGAAGTGCTACGGTACTATTGAAGTTGGACATAAATATCTTTAATTTACTTAGAAAATAATATATACTTACCTTTATTTAATTTTACTAATTCTGTGTCGTATAAAAAACTTACTACCCGTATATTGGATTAAATGTCTCATAGAATTGAGTTGATCGCGGGAATAAACCGTCGCGAATTCGAATATTTGGAACAAAAAGCCCGGCATGAGAACTTGTTGATAGCCGTTCCGAGCGTTTTATATTTTTCACCGGCGCGCCAGGTGCGTTAGACTATGATTCATATTGCAGTTCAGACGGTATTATGTAAGGAATTCCGTTCAAATGTAACACATCGTACCTGAATTTTTAATCACAGCAATTCGGCCCGTAATGTTCCGTCATCGCTCATCGACAAGGAAATCGATTATAAAATTTGTTGTTTGCAGATATGGCAGTAGGTATATTTTATTAATTTAAATATAAATTTTATCGTCCGTAAAAACATGTAAGTATTGAAGGTGGAGGCGGATTAGTCTGAGCCGAGGAGTACGTACTCGAGCAACAGAACTTTTGATGTTTGCATAATGTATGGAGAACGCGGTAGACGAGAAATTGAAATATTCACTTTTTGTTTTAACAATATCTGTCAGATAAATATTCAGGTGTATCCCACGTTTGAATTTAAGCTATTTAGAGGATAAAAGTATTTTAACTCGATTTTACCACGCTTTAATGAAATCATTAAAGGAATACATATATTGTATAATTTATTACTAATACACTAAACACCAAATACATTAAGATTGTCAGTCAAATAACAATTAAGTGCCAAACGATTATTAAAGTAACTAGACTTGCAAACACTAGACACACAATATCACCCACGCATATGCACTGTAAGCGTCCGTTACTCCGATTTCACTCAACATCACGTCTTAATTCTGAAAATCACGAACGTTACATTTTTTTAATTCCATTTCTCGTATTAAGGTGAATAGTTTCAGTAAATTTGAAAACAACTTAATAAATTGCAATGGTATTTTTTTTAAAAAAATTATATACGTGGTAGATATTTATTATGTAGTTTTTGTTCTCAATATATTCACGTTACAAGGACCCGTCTGAAGAGCTCACGAGGCACCGAAGCTAAAGAGAGATTAGTTTAAGCCGAAGAACACACGTGCAACAGGAGTTTGAAGGCTGTTTGCGCTGAAAACTGCGAGCAACGAGCGACGATAGATTTCAGGAACGATAATTACCCTTTTACTTTGTAAATACAAAGCTTTACCAAGATAGCTACATATATATGTATGTCTACTGTCATAGATATTATTTGTTGTTATAATAATGCTCTCTGCCTACCCCGTTACGGATCTGGCGTGTCGGTTATTTATTTATAACAATAATTATAATGGTTAGTCTCAATTATTTAACCTCGTAATATCATTGTATCGATTATACATATAATAACAATGTTCCAATCCTACGTTCAGAATATAATATTATAGATATCATAAAGTAAACTGAAAACTTTATTTATTGTTACCTGTCTTAAACGCTGAAATTAGTTTTAAGATTTATAATAACCAACACCGTTTTGTTCGATAGATACAAAAAAGTTATTAAGTAGCTTATTTATTTGGAAAATAAAACATTTTAATAATGTATAACACTATATCAATTCACGGTTCAAATATCTATTATCAAGACTTTCCTTTTGTGCATTTGTCGGCGCTTGTCATAAGGATTCTTACGCCAAATCCGTCGGAGATCTGGGAAGCAACGTTCATCCCTTTCCCATCATGCGCTGTGTGGCTTCGTCTCTTCGTCTAGACGCAGCTTTATTTATACAATCCGCAAATTAACGCACTTTACATGATGATACCTTTAATATCCTTCTCTATATATGATTCTTTACGTTTAAGTATTAGTCAACCTAACATAATACCAGACAGCAATTTGTCTTTACACTAATAAAGTGTTACATCTCAAGTAAAATATAATCAATTCATATACTATATCATTCACGTTTCTTATTTCAAGTAAGTACAGATGAAATGCACAGAAATAAATCTAAATCAAGAAAAACACATTTATCATTTACTACAAACATACATACATACTACATGCTTTTGTTATTTTCACCTTATCTTTTGTATCGGAAACTTTTCAAACAAATCATTCGTCGGAAGGTCACTTACGATTCTATCTACTTCAATATAAATATGTTTTTGTCGCGCATATTTGTGTAGAGTTTTTTATGCATGTTCATATACGCCGCGGATCATGGAACCGAGTTTCACATTCAGAATCGTGACGTCCTTTGCGGTTGCACCTCAGTGTCTAGACCCGACCGTATTTAAACAACCTGCAATTTGGAACGTTCACTACACTACACAGTACGCTTTGAAACCCGTTCGAATGCACGAGTTCTTGACGTATTATTGTTTGCGAGAACGTTAATGAAAGAGAATCAAAGTAAAAGTAAAATGAAAAGTCGCATTTTCAGTTTCTATTCGTACGGCTGTGTTTAAGGAACGTAGCGTGTGGCGTGAAAATGTGTCGCTAAAAGGAGTGCAGGATCATTTTGAACTCTGTATTTTAGAAACAATTGACTATTTCAGAACGATTGAGATTTTTTTACATTAAATTATTGTTCCACTTAATATGCACTTTATGTACTGCCGCCTGTGCGAAAAAAGAAAAAAATGCTTATGGAATGTATATAAACTTGACAATAATGTTTCGCTAACCGAATAAACCATAAAACGTCTAGACTTGGGTTTACGTAAACAACCAGCGATTCACCGTCAATTGCATGGTTCTACGCTTTTAAACTGGTAACCATTTGAGAGATATGAGAATTAACAAATCAATTAGATGAAAATTTCTTTTTATAACGATTTATTTTCATTGTTTATTTTATATTTAAATATATCATATTATACATATGTAAATATTCTTTTTATGTTGTAAATGTAATGTTTATGTTTAATAATAATAAACATGTTTGGTACTGCGAAAAAAAACAATTAGCAATTTCCTTACATACACTATATATTGCTATGGGCTATTTTGAAAATAGGCGTAGAGAATTAAAGATTTATTTTTACTTCTTACATTACGTTTTTACTCCATCCATTTTTCTTATTTAGTCCAAAATAACTTATAACATAATTCTTTCTTTGAATTATATTTTATCTAGGCAGTCAGAAGTTATATACAAAAAAACGCGTAGGGTTTTTTTTAAGCGAACGATCTAGATAAACTAAACTAAACTACACAAACTTCACTGGCATGATAAATTTGCAAAATATTTCGCAATTAGGCTGCGCAAAGCATCCCCCAGATGGAGAAAATAAACACAGCTTCAGTGCTGAAAAGACGTTAATTCGTTATCTAATTAGATAGATTGCGAACACTCGGAGCTACGCCACAGTAGCGAAATATCGTTGCACAAGGCTTATAACGATAGTTATAACATACCATCAGATAGCTATCACCATTGCATGATTTTAACAGTAGTCGACATCTTCGTTGTTCCTTTAATAACTAAGATGACGATCTCGTAGTGATTCTCAAGCTAACTAAGATATATATGTATATTTTGCATAATATAATGGTATTCCTATATACATATACTCTTACATACATATGTATATTAACTGTTCACACCTTTAAGAAATATGTCAAGATATGTTACATCCATTCCTGGTAATATAATCATTATGTATTTTTCATTTAAATAATTTTATTTCGTAGGGACATGTATATTAACTTTGCTACATTTACTTTACTACATTTTTTTTTATAAATTTTGGCACATCTCCACACACGGCTATCTGATTCCAAAGTAGGTACTTAAGTTCCTGTGTCATGGTAACCAGACGGCTGATAAACTACGTGCATACTTAGAGATACTTAAATAGATATTCTTTTTTTCACACCCAGACACAGAACAAATACTTTTGCTCATCACACAAATATTTGTCCTATGCGGGGATCGAATCCACATTAGCTAGTCCTCGGAGCTTCAACGGCGTCTAACACTGTTTTTTTTACAAGAAGTCCATGTTTTAACTTTATTTTGTCCATATAGACAATCATTTACAGATCACCATAATCAACTTACATTTCAAATAATTTAATTTAAGTTATATAATATTTCTATTGAATTGATGTTCGACGAGATTATTTATATTAAACTAACTTTTTTGTTTACTAACTGATAAAGACTCTAATACAGTTTCAATAAAGACCCCGCATATCCGATTTTTTTCAATGTCTACGATGTACAAATATTGGCCTGTTACAATTGTATTATATTATATAAATTGTATTGTATAAAAATAATATCAATATGTCTAATAAAATTTACATGTTAATTGGCATTCATAAGATTTTACCATATTAATATAAAAACATATTTTGTAGGACATTATATGTATTAGGTTTTGTTTTTTTTATATACCGTGTCGGTGGCAAACAAGAATACGGAGAGCGTTAAGAGATTCAACTACTCTCCTTCTGCGGCTCTGTTAGAACAGATTCTTATATATAATAATGAACACCCTTATACTATTTTAATGTTATTATATATTCTTCTGATTTCTATGCGTGTATACAAGTTTATTAAGATGATCTACTTTACAAATAACATTAGTCTTAAAGGATTTCGCAAGGTGTACTAGGAATTATTCTACTGTTTTACTATGGGCTAGGGCAGTGTATGTACAGAATTAACTTGCGAATACCATTTGACTTGCAAACAGGTAATGTATGAGAAACTCCACGTGAAACTATATACTTATAAAGGTATGTACATACGTAACTCCTCGTGGGAGGTAGATATATGTATATTAATGTACATATATGTGTATATATATATATATATATATATATATATATATATATATATATATATATAATATATGTGACGC
>DVPR01000477.1:0-13787 GCA_018239345.1 Oxynetra stangelandi
TGTATATATATATGTGTGTGTGTGTATATATTTAGATAGTTTTACATGCAGGTATAATAAAAGTAATGATGTTTGTGGCAGACATATTTTTCTTGGGTGGGCATGGAGTCCACAACCTTGGATTTATACTACAGAGCTTTACACGTATCGTCTGTTGGCTGGTTTTCAAATGGTTTTATTAAACAAGCCTTACTTGATTTAGTATTGTTTATGTTCTATTGATATAAATATAATATCTGAAGTAAGATTGCACTACTCTTCATGTATGAGCACGATTGTTTTGTACCTTTGTTACTTGTGGCCGTAATTTTTATTTTAAGATCTACTTGATTAAATGTAATTTAACATGCCAACCTTAATAATGACGAAACCGCCTATTATTGGCGTGTCTATAAATAAATAAATGTTCTATGTTATAAACTATTAATGATAATGAATATCATTAAAATAAAATGATGATGATGAATAAAATTTGCGTAACGTTTCATATTCATCAAATTCAAATTCAAATAATTTATTTCATTATAAGGTGTATACAATACGCTCGATGAAAATATCACAAGGCTGGGTACATATGCCTTAAGTACCATTCAAGCTAGGGTACGGTAAAAGTGAGAAAATTAAATGAGATCTAAATGAACGGCAACGTGCAATCGCTATTGACATTTGAATTATTATTATTATTACACGGAGACGTCACACGATGAAGGGGTTTTATTAAAACGCGTTTCTAATAAAGCTTTGTGGAATGTTTGATAAAAAACACATTTATAAAATTGACTGTACAATGTTACATTTAATTTTATTCACAGCGAAACTGTCGTCATTTTTCAATGGGACTGCTGTAAAGTTACGTAGATGAATTATAATATTGTGTTAGTATGAGGGCATTTAGTGTTAGTTAATATTTTTTCTATTTCTGATTTATCACTTCGGTGGAACAAGACGATTGCTTCTAGTACATATACTGTGTATTCTGAGTGCGTGTGTGAGTGTCTATGTACTGTGTGTGTGTATGTACTGTGTGTGTGTATGTACTGTGTGTGTGTGTGTGTGTGTGTGTATGTACTGTGTGCGTAATAAGCGCCACTGGCATACGATTTCCTGTCGTAAATTGTTGAATTAATGATTTAACTAAGACGATATCCGCAAACATAATATCTGTTGCCGTTCGCCAATCATTAAAAGTTTTATTTACTCTATACGGAAATCGACTAATTTAAATTATGACCAGTGCGTCGAGTGGGACCTTTTTAGTTGCTCAATCGCGTAAACGAAAATTATGATTTTTGTGGAATTGAAACGGCGCCGTCCGGTGACAATAATACGGAACTAGCGAAACAACCAATCACGCGCGCTAATGCTGTCACTGTCGAGTGCGAATTGCTCGATACCGAACGCGTAAAAAACTTGCGCTCAATACACTGACATTAATAATGTAACCTGTAACATGAATAATGTAACCTAGCGAATTACTCATTGGTATTCCATCGTAATTCAATAATTCACTGAGATTGACTCAGATTAAATTGAGAAAATAATGATTAGAAAAATTAAAAACTTGTTATTATTAAACATCGAGTTATTTAGACAAAAATTGCCAAACTAAGTGTTACGTAATAAAAAATATTTGTCGAAAACACTTTCCCAGTTAGGTAATAAAATTTCCGAGCGTTTCGTGTAACTGCCAGTGGGAAATTGTTGATATCATTTCGGGCCTCTCTACTTTAAGCATTTGTCAAATAGTCGCCATGCGAAGGGTGTTTATTTTTATTATTTACATCTCGTCTATAAGAATGACGGTTGCAAAAATAAATGTTTTCGTCTATGCTAACATAAACAAGGAAATACGGTGCGCTGTGCGCTCAATTTCGCGGATGCTGATTACAATACATTCGTTCGTTCGGAAATCGAGTGGATCTTTCAATATCAATGTGTAGGTATCTCTATACAATATTGCTGGCATAATATTGCCTATTTTGGCGTCCATATTGATTTATTTAGAGCACCACAATACAATCACTAATATTTTAATTTTTGGATTTATTTTTCTTACTTTCCTTTTGCTTGTATTGTTTTCCATGCGTTATTTTTTTATTAAGAAATGTTTCCTACCTCCTATTTTACGTTATAAAATTCAGACGTTTAAGAGTATAAGGATATTTCAAATTCAAATTAACCTCCACTTCTTACCTAGAGCACGAACATGAGTAAATTATTTGTGCCATGTTGCTAGTTACTTTGTTTACACAAGGAACATTATTCAATTCGAATACCATTTAAGAACTGAATTAATAACGAAGCAACAGCTTACTGAAGGTTTGAAGCATTAAAATTAGGTCGGATTTTGACAGCTGTTACTCAAGAAAACGTGTTTTAAATGAAACATTTAATTAATGGGAATGAAATATTCTATATAGATATTCGCTTAAGGAGAATAATTTCCTGCTTAATACTGGTACATAACTTCACATAGATTCGGAAATTAATGTGTATATTATGCTGTAATGATAATGAAATTTGATGCAAATTTTACTTGTTTACGGTATAACGATATCGTTACTGGTGATTAATCTTGCATTTTCTACTAATAACTAAAGTTCTCGAATGTTCTGTCTCTGTTAAGCGAGCAGCAATAATGAAGCAAAGGTTTAGTTCGCAAAGGTTTTACACGGACGTAACATCACAGCCCTTATGAAAGCGGGTAATATCAACATTCCACGAGGCCTGTTTAATAATTCTCAAATTGAAATAATAATTTGCGGTCTATATTTGGTCAACACTGATATTTGTGTTAAAATTTTTGTTTAAGAAAATCAGTTTTTGTAAAAATAATATATAAATAAAACCTTCTCCCTCCCTACCCCCTTACCTGTAACATGTTACGTTTTAACTTATATCATTATATTACCTTTCTTTCTTTCGTTGGCGTTGTTTTTATCGCTTACTTGTTATTTCTACTTCACCTTCTTAAATATTTATACTTAACTTAGTCCTGTCATAAATATTGTTACAAAGAAAAACAACATTGTTTTATTGTACGTAACATTTATAACTATTACGGAGTGTTATTTTATTACATCAATATAAAACCATTAAAAAATATAAAGCTTATTCGACGTGGTCTCCGTGGGCTGCAATACAGTTCTTTAAGCGTTGAGGTTAGGCTATCAATAGTAGTATGCACACTTTCTATCGGAAAATTCTTTACTGCCAATCGTATGGATTGTTTTAGGGACTCCAAATTATCATGGCGTTTAGAGCAAGCCTTGCTCTCTTAAACTGACAAAACTGACATAAATCGTAATCCAGTGGATTAAAATCAGGACTAGATGACGGCCAGTCTTCAGTCTTTTTGATACATTTTTCATAAAAATATGGCGCCGTCACTCAATCACAGCTAACACCGCACCAAACCATCACCGAAGTCGCATAATGCTAACGTTGTACTCTGTTGATCAATTGGTAAGCTTCAATAGAGCTTTCAGCATAAATGGGGTCATTTTGTTTGTTCAAATATTGCTCAATTATAAAAAAAACTGTGACCTCCTTTTGCATGCTGCTTAAGTAGTATTTTTGAGTTCATCACCGTATTTTTTTTTATTGTCAGTTTAGAAATGACCAGTGCGTTTCTTATAGGCTGCAATTCCTAAGTCATCTTTCAAATTGCGCGACCCGGTTCTAGGTGCTTCCTTCGTCTACCGTGATCAAATCTTTTGCTTTTGGAGAGGATTTCTTCGCATTCTTTCCCTTACTGCTGTGATCGCGTTTTTCGTGCGAACACTACGTGAACACCCAGGTCTTTTTCTGTGATAAATAGAGAGGGTTTCATTGTACCTATCAATAGTCCGGTACACAAACATTTGACTAATACCAAGTTTAAGGAGGATTTTAGAAATTTTATTTGGCTTCATACCTATGTACTTTATGTAAAGCAATCTCAACGATTCGGTTCTCTTTATTACTCCACTCCATTTTAATATCAAAACAAAATATTTTATAATAAATTGGCGCGAAAATAAGAAAACACATGGAATAATCGTATAAAAATGACAGATTGCAAATTCGAATGTAATGTATTGTTTATTTTTAATTGTAACAATATTTATGGCCAGACTAAGTATATATAAACAATAACAAATAGTTTTCTTCATTATTGTTTATATATTTTTTGCTGTACTGTAGATACACGTACCTATTATTCATAGGAATTAGTCGTTTACTTAATTCAAATTAAACGCAGTAGATACTTTGAAACCAGTTTATTTTGAAGTCGAAAAAAAATTCACCGAGTTTGACACGCGCATAAATGCTTCCCGTCTACCATGGAGTTCAGCGGACTTCGGTTACTTCAGTGGTGAATATTATTAGCGCATTTTACTCCCGTGTTAATTATGTACGTATAAATACGAGCACTTTAGCCGATTAATTTACAAGGTCCCTTCAGTCCGTATCCTGTCATATCAATTTCACTGATTATTAATGGCCAATAACAACCCCGGCCGGAGTTATGCGCTCCAAAAGAGTACATACTTATATTTTACTAAACAAACCACACACACACACACACACATGCACATGCGTGCACTCACATAATATATATGTACATATGCATGTGTGAGTCTATGTGTATTCGAATATTGAGTTGTGTGCGGTTCGTTTAATGTGTTATGTCTAGAATTAATTCTATAAATCACACATCTTATGACCAAACACTGTGATGTATGAAATTTTCGGAATTTAAACGTTCTAAGTAATTTCCACTACCAAGTACCGGCGTATTCACGCCTCAGTTACTTTTAAACAAAACCATTCGGTTCTCGTTACATATTCTGTTACACTACGTGTATTCACATTTGGGACTTCAATAGTACAAATACACGATTGGTGCCGAGCTACATTTTGAGTTGTAAATTAGGGAAATAATGGTTTTCCTTAGTTCCGTTATGGTTGAAAACTTGGTTTGTTTTATTCTCTATTAATTGTTTTAGTTTGTAGTTCGCGTCAGATAAGGTTTACTTGAAAAAAATAACTTCATTTTGTAAATTGTATGCCAATTCCAATTGAACTTTGTTTAGTGAAAATACTTTTTTATTAATGAATATTAATAATTATATTCCATAGCAATGTCGGGTATTTACCTCTTTCCTGTTTCTTGGAAGAGATTTTAAAATTAAAAAAAGGAAAAACAAATCCCCAGTTTACCGTTGACATCGGTTTAATTTAAAAAGATTCGAACATCTTTTTTTAACGGTACTGCAAAACAAACATTATAGCAAATGAATTTTTTTTAGGTGTATACATTCTTTAAACCCAAGCTATTTCCAGTAACTCTTCATATTGAAGTATTTTTTTATGTGAATAGTGTGGCCAATGGGCATGCAGCAGTTGCCGCTGCCGCCCATAGACATCTGCGACCGACCTTGAACCGGACTATTTGTCCTATACTTGGCCGGTCGCAGAAGTGTTCCCACTCCCGAAGACTGAAATGGTCACCTCTAGTATACACGTGGACCGGCAACCACACCCCTCAAACCGAAACACAGATTTCTATAACAACTGCTTCACGGCAGAAATACGACTAGATGTAGGCGGCGGTATCTCTCCGAGCGCTACGCATACGGGTTCTGCCACCTACCAAATAATGTAAACATAAATATATTTTGTTATATTTCTTTTACTTTATCGTAGTATATTAATTAAAATAGATTGTATCACGTGTTTGTATATTACACCAAAGTTTTAAAGTTTTTATTAAACATATAAACTGAAGTAAAAACATTGCTCCAAAATTTACTTGTTTAAAACATGTTTATTTTACCGTAGATACGTAGTGTGTATGTAATTTAAGTGATTTTACGAGACGCAAAATTTTATTACAGATCATTATTTTAATAATTACCTTATGTTAATATTCTCATGATATTCTCATGTTGCCGTGATATTGAAATATTGCCATGTTATTTTTATTACGGTCATAAACAGACATACATATGAAAAATATCAGCGTGATACGTAATTATCTATCAAATACATTTTTATCGCACTTTAAATCAACGTATATTTATCGTGTTATTTATAAAACCCTTTAATTATTTCATTTAAATGTCTATTATATTAAGTGTTTGAAATTTTTTGTAGTTCATTTTAATTAAGGCGCATATTAATATCCAATTACAGATGATTATTTACAATATGATAATTGAATTGTTAAATTAATCATACAATGTAAAACCGGGTACGATCCATAACATCCATGAGTGATAAATGGTATTATAAAACGTTTGATGTTCACAACACTAGAGATTTCATTTGTCAAAATAGGCTCATGTTTGATTGTCCTCCAGATTTATGGTAGTTGAATTTCAGCTTCGGATTACCAAAATAACCGTAGACTTTACGTCGTCTGTTCATTTCGTTACTCACTACTTACTTAGATGTTGTTTGCGGTGGATAATAATACAGTATTAACTGGCTGATCCCCGCGGTTTCATCTACTTGATACTGTTTTTATTATAAGATCATCGTAATTTTTTAATACTAGCAACCTGATCGATCTAGCTTCGCACGGGTATTTAACAAAATTCACTATATTTTCAATAATTTCCGCAGCGTAGACAATGTAACGATTTTTTTGATATTTTTTTCTCACGTTGGGTGAAATAACTCAAGCTTTCATACGGACCCGTCTTTTTTGAAAATATTCTATGGCCTACGTTTGTCAGGGTTAATAAAGGATTCTAATATTGAAAAATATTTTCGGTCGGTATAAATCGGTCGAGTAGTTTCAGAGCCTATTCAATGCAGACAATCAAATCTTTTCTCTTTATGTTATTATCGAATAAATGTTCCACGTGATTAATTAAACTGACATAACTTTTTCCTACTTGTGAAGTGATTGATATAAAATAAAAAAGAAATCAAAATTTTTTAGTGATACTTTCCATATTACGTTATTGAAAACTGCATTCGGTTCGATAAGACAAATAGAAAATTAACAAACGAATTAAACAAAATTCAATGAAATAACTAATCTTACTATTTCAGCTTCTTTTGTCTTAATGTTAGTTTTTCTTCAATATATACAATTTACATCGACTTGCTACAATTTTATTACATGCAGAGTTAAAAATTCCTTTAGCAATTATCTACTAAAATTCTCTGACTCTGAATCGGGCCGCTGTAAGAGACTCCAGATCGCCATGAATGTTACACGAAGACCGAGAGCGGAGACGGGAGGTGCCTACTTGGATGGCACCCGGCATAGGGTTCTTTAATCAAAATCTAATTGGACAACTGAACAAGGGCACGTGGCCCGTGCGGTGCGGTCACACGTTCGCCGTTCCGTTTCCCACTGCAGTCTGAAATTTTACATTTAATTAAAGGGACTGCGTTCAAATCTCGTAACAATCTCAACGTACAATTGGGGAATCTGCAACAGAGTATATAGCGCGCAGCTTTGTTTGCTCCGTCGTAAATTAATGTGTGGACATTTATGATACAATAGTTTCTATGGTTGTTAAATAACCGATTGACAGTCCAATCCATTCCATCTCGACCAGATAAACAGAACAACTATCAGATTAGATGACTATATAATAAAAGATAAATATGTCATAGAAGCTCGTAATACTAGAATAGTATGTACTAGAATTGTAGCGGAGAGCTTAAATAAATAATAAATGAATATCTGGGGATCTCTCTACAGAAAGTCATCTGTTTCCCAAGCTAGACAGTGCCTGTGCTTTTTTTTCACGTCAAGAGAATAGCAAACGGGCATGTAACAGTTACAAGTGGAACTGCCTATAAACAATAAATGTTATCGACCACGATCAGTAGTAAGGAAGTAGGAATATTAATGTCGCTTAGTTTGGTATTAACAAGAGTATGAAGGCTAATATAACAAGAGTATGAAGGCTAATATACGAGTAATAGGTGACAGAACTCCACGAATGGGATTGTTAGTAACATCAGTCTTGTTAGTACCGTTGGTATGATTACAGTTAGTAGATATGGTTAGTATTTGGATTATTCATGGATGGTCACAGGACCCAAAGGGCTGATAATCTACAGAGGTACCCAAATGCATTCATGTTTTATAATTAAGTTAATTTGTTTTATGATAAATTCATTTCGATTTTACCAAAGTATTATTGAAGCTGAATACTATCTCATGTCACCTATAACTCCGTGTTTTGTTTTTATTAATTAGGGCGAAATGCGACGTAAAATTAAATCATCATTGCTCCCTTATATTAATATAAAATAAAAAACACAAAAATATATATGTTTGTTTCGCAGTGAAAAGACCCAAAGCGGTATTTAAAGAAGATTGCGAAAAAACAATCAGGGGTGAGAGACAAATTTCGTATACCTATACTCGTGCACGTATCAAAGACTGTTTGAACGCTTTATAAAAAAACATTTTTCCTTTAATGATGTATAATACCGCCACTTATTAACGTCCCAGTTGTATCCCACTGACGATTCTGCGAAAGAAATAATGCTGATGTATTTCTTGAATAGAACGCTTTGAAAACGTGATCGTCAATTCACGCCAACGATCGAAAGACTTTAGTCCCCGTGAGGCAGTAATAACGCTAGCACAACTGCCGCACCTCACAATTATGTTGTGTCATACGCAGTTAATACGTTTGCCACGCCATTTAAAATGTTTCGACTGTCACTTGGGTGGAATTGTTGTGACAGAAGACGATTAATTTGGATGGATGGATACTCCATTTTTCATTTTCCCTCCATGGTTGACTGGTTGGTATTGCCATTATGCAGAAAGTTCGTCTTTGTCACAACTCTATAATGAAGGTGGCACAATAAAGTTTAAATAAATAAAAGAAATTGAGTTTTTAAAGACTTTTGACAAGGCTGCTCTAATTTTACGTGTACAGCGTGCAAATATCGTTAATTACAATTACGAATTTTATTACTCTATAGAAATATAAATGTCTACTATAACAGTCAGGATATAAAGAAAAACAATTACAAAATGTTTACTTATGAAGTCGTTACACTATCCTATTTCATCCTTATCTTTAGTGAGGGAACTATAACCGTTGCGTCGAGCTACGTAATGGGAATCTTTAAGATACAAGTACAGGCGGGATTATCGACCGCATCAATTATTCCTTAATTTATTCTTTCTGTTTCGTTCGATCTATTATCGTGTGAAATTCTCTTTCTGATGGCTCCTCTGGCTATTCTCATTCCACTCGATGTCAATGTGACATTTAAAATGATTTTTTTTTCTTTGGTGTGGGCAACACTTTATGCATTTTATTGTGTTAATGACAGTAAAAAATATGATTGTAGTTCCATTAATTTTGGAAATCAATAGAAAAGTAATAATTATAATAGTTTGATAGATATCACTTTATATGGTAATTTAAATTGCAACAATTCAAATGTTATATAAAACGAGTATTATTACTTCAGTTCCAATAAGGGACACCTAACTTTGATTTACATAACACACATTTTATGAATGTTTATGATTTTATTGGCGGTTCATTAAAATTTAATAATGTAGAATGAACTGAGCCTGCATTACCTGGTTAAAGAATGACATCTTATAAAATGAGAATAAAGTAAGAGATAAATGTCATAAAATATGTTTACAATTTTATAATTTTAATATTTGTATATCCTCAAAGGGATAAATATGATGAATTAATATTTTTTTTGTAAAACCCATATAAAAGAAGTTCATTTCGAGTTCGTAAGGTCTCATATGTTATTGGTGAGAAATGTAGTGCAAATCGATAACTGGACATTTTATATTGGCCACTAGCAATATTTCAAAAATATATTCCGAGCGTCCGATCTGGAGAACAGGTTATTAATGCAACTATAACATAACATTAACTTAGCGAAATCTTTACCCAACTCGGACACTAAATTCCCAACCAACCACTCGCCTCCCGTTTTCGCCCACCGTACATGACATTGTTACAGCTAACCTGTTCTCCTATAATAATATCGTTATGAACACTGAAATATCTCGCTCACCAAATACGCGCTGTTTCTGGAAATTCTGTTGGATTAAATTTAGGATGTTTCGCTCCTATGAACACAATTGTAATGTTCCGCAATGTAACCCTGGATTTGTTTCTGTACCTAAGGGGAATGTAATTCCAAATAGCTAACCTCTAATTAAAATAATTCGAAGCACCAATGTCATTGCCTGACTGCAACGATTTTAATGCCCGACTCCGAGTCATCGGACTTTTTTATTTAAAAAAATTATTTCAATATATTCTTTTAATTGTTCAATATTGTATACACTACTATGTAATGTAGTACGATTTTTTAATATATATGAAGTTATCGATAACAATTTAAATTTTGTTGATATAATTTAAAGTAATTAATAAAATATTAGAATATATATATCTAAAGTATAATGATTAAAAATCTAAGTTAAGTAAGTAATTGAGTAATAAAACTATTATTTATTTGAGTGATCCTATTTTAATATAAATGTTACTTGTCCTCGTAATTAAAGTGCTGGGTATTGTTAGCACTCACCAATTATAATTTATAACGGAATATTTTGTTGAAGTTGCATATAAATAAATGTAGAAATTAACGTAGTAATTTCAACGTGGCAACTGACAAAAATCACTATGAATTAATCATTGATGAGGAAAAATCAGCAATGTTTTTATGAGGGGTTAGGTTATTTGTTTTAAGCGACATTTATCGTTATATTAAGTTAGGTATACATATTCGTGCTTGGAATCAGTTATGCTTTCTAATTCCAAATATCAACTGGATGTAAACCAATATTTCGGTACAAACAAATAGATTTACCCCTCCAGATATATGTATTTTTTTATCAAAAATAATAATATAGTCATTCAATATTATTTAGTACAATTTAAAAACCACAGTGTGTCGCTAGTACTACTATATTTTTGACATTGAAACTTAACAGAAATCAACAAATCAATTTCGGTACTTTTTGCTACCGAACATACATATATAAAAACAAAAGACGAGGTTGTCTGTGCAATTATCGTTTAAATTGTATACCTTGTGGTTTTTTCATTAGAAATCATTTTGTAATTATACCTCAGTTCGAAACGATGTACTTAAACATATACCACACTTGAATATCTCTACCGAAACGTTTTACTCACCAAAATTCCTTTTTAACAAAGCTTAGTTTGTAATAGTAATTTTCCTTCTTATTTTATAACAGAAAAATATACCTTGGAAATATCCATTCTCATGGACAATTCTTTATATTTCATTGAACTGTATACACATATTATACTGATTTCGTTTTAATAAGACAATGATTAGTGAGCATATACATAAATAATTAAATATATGTATGTGTGTCAATGAATATTTTTCCAAAAGAGCCAAATATTCTAATCTCTAATCTCTATTGTTATGTGTGTTGTTTAATACCTTAGTTTTATGTTAATTTGTCATATTATTTAGCACTTAGTTTTAGGATCTAAAATTTGTTTTGAAGACTGTTTAATTTATAGGCGTTTCAAATAATCTTCACGGTTGTAATATGTAGTTCATGAGTTATATGAAATTTTATTAAGCACATTCATCACCCCTCCTTCAATTCAATTTAAGTCCCAATGTGTACTGGAAATATGAGTTATGTTTATGTTATATGTTTTGATAATTTTCTGATGTTTTTAAACGGAGTCGTGTAAGTAATTATTCAAGTCAAGAGTGAATAGGCACTTTCTAGGCCATCGCGTTTCATGCTAGGCTGCATACCACTTTCCATCAGGTGGGATAGCAGTCAAACACGAGCCTATAGCTAAATAAAAAAAATACGTAAGCAGAATATTAGTGATTTAACTCCTCCCTCCCCGCTCCACAGGGCTGCCGTAAACACTGATATCTATACTTTCATGCCCATTTAAATGTCCTTATTGTTAATCATGGGTCTGGGTCGCACATTTCATATTTCTTCGCTGCCGAGTATATTCACCAGAAAAATCAGAAATGGTTAATAAATATTCCTGACGTAATCACTTTGCAAACCCTCAAGGCTCCCGGGTCATCAAAATAAGCAAAATGTAGATCCACGGCAGATCGCGGGTATTTTTTGATAAATGAATTGATTCATGAATTATTGATATGTTTTAATTGAGACAAATACGCATTCTTATTATTTGCAAACCACTGCAATAGTTGAGAACTACATATTTTACATCGTGGCTGTCTTTTTTAGATAGTCCTTATTGTTGACACGGGAATCTAGTCCACAGTCTTTAAACGTACAACCTCACATTACGTTCAGACCCATGCTCTGAGTATTTTCAATGAATAGCGGGGGAACAAAAAATATATGTAAAATAAATATTGAATTTATTTGAAATGCAAAAGTTATTTGAGGCTATAGTATTTAAAGAGATAGAACTGTCATCATCCCAATATAAACTTTAAATTTCGCTTTAAGCATCTCAAGTTTCCCATGTAGGTACTTATATTACGCAATGAGATGTGAAGTTCAAGGTCAAATTTAATGCGTAGCTCGAACGTGGACGTCACTTGCTTTGCAGGACAGCTGCGTGTATTGCTGTCCTGCGACAGCAATAACATTTCATGTGTATGACGGAACTACAACAAATATTGTCTAGAAGTTTCATGAACAATGCTGCGAAGCCCACGCGAAAAACGTTTGCAACCACATCTAGATGATACTCGTAATGTTATGAAATTAAAACTTCTACATAAAACCCTCCCATAAGGCTGTACCGAAGTTACGATATTTTTTTTATATAATTATCTAATGCAAGGGATAACCAACAAAAACGTATGCTTTTTAATTGACTGAACTTTTTTTTGTTTACAGTTTATTCTAAATTATAAAAATCCAAGCGTACTTAGGGATATTCATGTTTATAAAAATATGAATAAGACATTATATTCTGTTCTAGCCTAGTGGTTACGAATTCAGCTCTCACACTGGAAGTTCTGGGTTCAAATCCTGTGCGTTTTAACTTTAAATATCACTTGCTGTAACGGTGAAGGAAAATATCGTGAGGAAACCTGCACTTCTTAGAAAAAAAATTTCTAAAGTGTGTGCAGTCTACCAACCCGCACTTGGCCAGCGTGGTGGACTATGGCCTAATCCTTCTCATTCCGAGAGGAGACCCGTGTCCAACAGTGGCACTTTCAATGGGTTGTGGATGATGATGACGATTATGATTCTGTTGTATTCAGAACTTCAAAACTTATATATTTACGGAGATATAACGCGTCTGTTGTTAAAGTGACTTTGATACATTTCTAAGTCCCTCTTCATACGGCGAGGATCCGAAACGTATTTACCTCATTCACTGAGTTCTGCGCGCTTATGTTTATTCGCGCAAAAAGTTTTTTACGAATGTGTACTTATGCTCCATATTGTAATGTCGCCAATATTTCACTTCCTTGTTTCCTGTGCAAATAATACGAAAGTTGCGGTCTGCTGATATCGCGTTACTCATATTAGAATATTTCATTCCAGTCATTTTTATATACCTACGTGTACCGTTGATGAAGGGTTATAACCTCAGTGGTTTCGATTTTAACATACTACTATAGCGGTCTGGGGTTCAAATCTTAATAGACATCTTCGACTAATCAATTACCAGTGTTTATAAAATGTAATATTTTCAAGCACGAAATTTGTAAATTTACATTTTTTTTAAAAGAGCATCGGTGTAAAGATGTGAAAGGGGATGCTTCGATGGTTCGGGCATCTAGAGAGAATGGATGATGAAAGGATGACGAAGAGGATATACAACGCG
>DVPR01000478.1:0-13764 GCA_018239345.1 Oxynetra stangelandi
TGCACGCGTGAGTCCCGGGTCCGCCACCGTCGGTGCGCTCACCGCCGTCATCGATGCATCACAAGTGCCAAACGGACAAAATATTTAATGTAGACAATTGACGAAACGCTCGGTTGTCATAGACCTCATTCACCGAACTCTTAAAGCTACTATTTTAGCTTACCTGAGTTGGTGGTGTAAATATGAAGAAATAGAGTTTATTTAGCTATATAAGGCGTTGAAAAGTAATTACATTTGTAAGTAGAATTTCACTTCTTCATTCTATAAAATGAAACCCATTGTATGTTTAGTGTTACTCAGTGCTAGAGAGATAAAAATGTAGAGAAGGAAATTATTGCAGTAATATATAATTCATATTGTAATATACACATACTTGTTTCTAACAATATAATTAGCTAGTCACAATAATTTACATTTATTGGATTAGGGACAAAACAATTGTTGTTATCTCGTAAAAGTTCATAGTTTACAATTATATTTCTATTATCTTGTCTTGTACTTAAATGTAGGAAATTATTAATTGTATATTTATGTTAAACTGTTATTATATACCTGTAAGATGTAAATATTAGACTTTTTTAATACTTTTATTTAAAATTATATTGATTATTATAATAATTGTCAAATATGGAATCCAAAAGGTGCTAAAAATTTAAGCTGTGACATTCTATAAACAGTAAGTCGGTGTACATAGAAAATTGTCATTTTGATAACAATAATTCAATCAACCCAGATAAGCACAATATGATGGCTAATAATGAGCCGTCATATGCCAACCGTATGTCTTCAATATAATAACTATTATGTGCAACTTAACTGAAAATAAATTAATACTATACTATTCAAAAGTATTCATTATATTTCTGTCAATTACTCTACCAAATATAATACCTTCATAAACTAACAATACTACCATATTTCTATGATACTCACTTACCCCGGCACAATAACACGGTGTTCCCATCGATACTGTAGCTCCTGGACAAATTCGTACCAGAAATGAGCGAGGTACGGTAACCCACCAGCGTCATTCAATCGTGCAGCCGTTACGGACAAACGCCACACGAGACCGTCTTCTGGGCTCGCTGTCACATAGCCACACAACTTAGGCTCACTACTATCACTCTGAAAAAATTAAATAGGATTTACTTTGTGTTAATTGGTGCGGTTGGTGTCTTTAAGAATAAAACAAAAACACAAATGAGTGCTATGACATATAAGCGATCAAATGCATGATTTTTATATAACTGCCTCATTTCTGGTTTATTTATTTGTCACCACATAAAACTATTGTCAAGTTTAAATATGGCTACAGCAGTGAAATAATTGATAATGATTTCTACTCATTGGAAGTTCCAGCACAAATTATTATATAAACAGGATTGACTGGTACAGAATGTCTGCATTCATAGAGGCACCCCCTTCATTAAACATTTTTATAGGTAAAACAATAAAGAATAAATACATGAATTAATAAAATATATATGTTAATGACACATGTTAGTACAATTTTATCAAAAGCGAGTATTGGAACGAAATTAAGTGTTGAGTCATAGTTGGAATGATACTAGTTCTATTGTTCTGGTATAAGTATATACTAGTATTATTACTGTAATTTATTTACTGAATTGCACAGACAAAAAATGTCTAGAATATTTAAACACTTGAGTGTTAAAAGGAATTCAACATAAATATTTAATCACTAAAATTTTTTATTCGCTCAACAATAGTTTTGATTCTAAATACTCACTTGTTTAATATCTACATCCAGGTTTTTTGGGTACGGATAAACATTCTCCTCCACGGCGTCGGGAAACACATAATACAGCAAGGGCATCAATAAGTCATCAGTAATAGGCCCCTTGAACTCAGATATGTTGGTTCCATGACCCATAGCCGCTTTCACCAACTTAGAAATTGTTATCGGACCTTCCGTTATTTTGTGCAAAGGATTCACCAGACCTAGGCTTCTACTTAACCCTAATACATCCATCAGTAAGTGTTTATTGTCTAACAGTTTCATAACTTTACCAATTAGGTCCGACAGCTGATAGTTGATATTGTTTTTCATCTTTATAGTAATGGTCCAAGTTGGTGCCATTATTGGATCGATATCGGAAAATGTCGAGGACTCAACTATGGTGCTCTCACGAAAATGGGGCCATATTGCATTCAATCGTGCACTCTGTATAGGATTACTTTCAGAGCCAAACGGCAGCTCTGTCAACTTCTTAACATCGAATCCGTCTATTGACAAAAACTCATTGGACAAAGCCCTCTGTCTCCACGCATAATTTTCTGAATCTTTCAATTCGTAAGAAAACTTTGCAGACACAACAACAGCGTCTAAGGCCACAGGGGATGCAATCTTAGATTTAAACAAACTGACAAGACCACTTAGGTGGGAACATTGGTTCGAAATACGCTTCAGATGTATAATGTCATAGCTGGTTTTAAATTCACTGTCCTCAAAGAAACCGAGATATGTTTTCTGCCAATGTTCGCGGATTTTAACGAATATAGGCACACCACAGTCGACGTTACCAAATGCAATGTTCACAGAACTCATAATTAACTTGATCATACTACCATCTACAAGTGGAGAACTGGGACTTAGCATCAGATATCGTTTTAGGCCATACCAACTCGAAACAGGATGCGGGCTACCATCGACATCGTCGACGAAGCTTGCTGTGGCATCCCACAGATCACTTTGCAGTTCAGTCGATAGCGATTGTTCAGAGTTATCTATATCCTCCGCATTTTTGGCCAGTTCTAAACTATGATATGATAGCGTGTATGTAGCCCCTTGCAGTTTCAGATCCTCAGACTTTGTCGTCCACTTCTTGGTGTAATTTGCGGGGCGCTTTGTTAATTTAAATTTGCTTATATTCCACTCACTAATCACTTCCTCCAATCGTGCTATGAACACTTCCCACTCGGAAGCTGTGGTGAAGTCTTGATGATAAATATCATACTCATCTATTTCCTCGTTCATTTTCAGACATTAGTTAACTTCGTACCGATTCAAATAACAAAAATTGCAAATGTATAACAATAAAAGAACAGCTGTTTGTTTACAAATGACAGTGACATTGACAGCTCTTACTTCATAACATGCGTCACAGTACACAACAGGAAAACGAAATATACCTAAACCATCCATATAACCTTATGGATACATTGTGATAGAACATGTACGAAAATTCTGTTATGTTTGTAAAATAAAACAAAAAATACATTATTCATAGTAGAACTTACGATCTACTGTGCCAAATAGAAATAGTTTAATCGTCTTTTACTAGGTGGCGATGTTACCAGTAGATTAGTATATTTTTGAAGAAAATTATAGTTGGGCGACAATCTTACGTACTGTATTGCGTATCCATAACAACGGAAACACGACATAAAGTTATAAGTTAATAAATATCCTTAGTTTAATTTAAATTAAACCCCCTGTATTTCAAAATGTTTAGAGGGGAATACTCTCACTCGTTAAGCTACGAGCAGCAGGCGAAGTTTATTCAAGACCGAATAACTAACGTGGAGAAAAATTTTGGAGAATTATGTGTCGGGTTTGGTGATTACACTAGAAAAACTGCAAGGTTTCATTACCTTTTCTGAATAAATTTCATATTTTCTGCATACCTGGGTACTATATTTTTAAGTTGATAAAGATAGACAGTCTTATGACGGAAGTAGACGCACTAGAAATATCCTGAAACCGTTGTCAGACTGGAAAAGATCTGATCACATTTTGAGAACAGCCCGAAAGAGCAGCTCAAGAAAACATGGGGAAATGATGTTTCAGTTTACATCCATACAAATATAATTATTACAAGACATGTCTTTAAACAACGAAGTATGAATATAATCTATGTTTCGGAAGTATAGTCGTCTTAAAATCGAACACAGTTTGAATTTACATTAGAAATACTTTTGGATTTGATATAAGTTGATAAGTAAACACCGAAATATTAATGCTCGTTAAATATAAGAAGCCGTTCGAAAGTATTATACTTGATTTCTTGTTTAGTTCTAGGTATAGGTATACTTCATTTCAATGATATTATCACTGCTTAGGATTTAATTCAAATAAAAGCACAAGTGCAATGCGTTGCATGTAAGTATTAGGTATATTTGGTGACAAAAAAATGATTCCACAGATTACGTGACATGGGCGACGAACTAGCCAAAATCATAAAGGAATATGCAAATAATGAATTAGTTAACAAGTCTTTAAGCTCAGGACTGGATAATTTATCTTTAACGCTGACTGCTATAGAAGAGTACAGAAATTGTCAAGTTCAGCGTCTTGAAGCTAAAGTAATTATACAAACTTATTTATTCATATCCTGAATGGCTTGGACAATAAAAAATTACTTGCGTCAGTCGTCGTAAAATTAACAATACTTGGGAATATGTTCCATTTATAATTTTACATCTTGGCAGGTCATTGGTGAACTTTGTCAGTACGAGAATATTTGTAAGCATGCACGGGAGGAACTGAAGCACACAATGAATGTCAGAGAAAAGGAGCTGGCGAGGAAAAAGGTGTTGGATAAAGCCCGAGAACGACAACCGTTTAATAGACAACAAGTAGTGCGTCGTTTTACTTGAGAATTTTATGCTGACCGTACACATTAAAAATATTAACCAAGCAGCAAGTTTTGGTTGAAGCCAAGCATTAGAATTAGATAACTTTTTATTAGAGAATTTTTTGTCCACTGGTCTAGTTTTTCTGATTTTGTGTTTATTATTTATTATGCTGGACCGTATTACCATCCAGATTCTTTTGTCGTAAATCCTCGTGGGGCAAATTAAGTTTACAACAAATAAGCTTTGTGCATTGTAGACGTACGCGGAATCTGAATTGCTCAAGGCATCCGCGGAGATGTCCCGCACCGCTAAAGGACTGAGCGAACAAACCGAGTTCTTCGAGCGTCGCAAGCTGCAACAGTTGAAGGAACTTCTCTCGAACTTCGTCAAAATTGAAATGACGTTCCATGCGAAGTCCGTTGAACTCCTTACAGTGGCGTATCAACAAATCGCTGATATAAATGAGAAGGCTGATCTAGAGGTAAGTATTTACATTTTATAGGTTTGCGCAGGATATCAATTCAACATTATAAAAATTCAATTTATTTAATTAAAACCGAATGTTTTCAAGATGTTCAATACAGGTCTTTCGGAAGAGGGAGAACCAGCGGTAAATACCTGATATGCCTAATTAGTTATTATACACATCACCTGGTTGACCAAATTAATTTTTTTGTGAGATTATTAGTATAAAAATGATTTCATTGCCTATTTTCTTTTTCTCTGACACCTAGTAAACTCTTCACATACCTATGTACATATTCCAAACGAAGATATCAATATTTACATGTATATAATAGTTATTGCAAAAGAAATGTACGCCTGCAGAACTTTAGGCGGAAGTTGCGATCTCCGGAAAAGCAGGTGAACATTGGTACCTCTGCAAGGTCGTCCTCGCTGGCATCACTGATGAACCCCCAACAGTCTCCGTATAAAGATATTGAAGAGACTGCGGTAAGAGCATAACATTTTAAGGGTTTCTTCTATATAGTTTATCTTCTTCCTAAATTTATTACACAAATCTTGACTTGTTTTTTACACAAAAATTGATGTGATTGAAGAATTTTTTAAATAATGTTTAAAAACAAATTAGTTGCGTTACGTTGTATTTCCAGATTACAGAGGTAGATTCAAGATTTATTTTCAATAACTATCTCGTGATTGGACCAAATCGATCGTACTTTAAATTTCACAATATCTATATAACCTTGCCAAACGATTTTTTTTTCGCTTTTCCTAAGATTGACTAATTCAAACTATTATTGGAGACTGTATTCTGAGAGATATTACATATATGTATGTTAGTTACTGATCCAATCTAGAAAGTACGCCTTAAATCATACTAAAGCGCAGTGATTTTCGAAAACACAATTTCTCTATTCTGAGCACATCATTTAGGTACATGTACTGTGTTTACCACAATGGTAAATTTTTTTTTTTTTGCTCACTGTACTGTACTTGAAGTTATCGTATCCTTAGTACTATGCCATTTTTTCTGTTGGGAATCTTTTCCCTTTAACACATCAAAAATATTGAGAGGTAAAGATTGAAAACAAAGAATGCACAATACACATGAGTAAAACAAATACATAAACGTAAATTTAGAACACGTAATCTTTATTCTGATAGTTACATTTTAAGCAATAGTTCACAATGTGTTGTTTTAGAGCTTGGGGAGAATGAAGTCGCCCGAAACCAATGTATCGGGGAAAGCAAGATCCAGTTCTCTTGCAGCTCTGATGAATTCACCGTCCAGAGATGATGATGATGAAGATGAAACAACGGTAAGAAATTATTATATGTGGCTGTAAAGTAGTTAAGCCTTTTATTGGGTATTTATTAGAAAAGTCTAATAAATAATAAAAGTATTAAGTACCTATATAATAAACAATTATTCTAAAATAAAGTCAATTTCATGAATGTATCATTATATATAAACTGAACTTATATTTTTAATTCAATATATTTTTTTACAGGAGTCCGAGACGGATGACCAGAATTCTTCAGATGACACGGAGTCACGTTGATGTCCAACATAATTAGAGCTGTGTATTTCTTTAATTAAAACAAATATAGGGCATAGTTTTTATAAATAAAACTTTGACGACTAAATTGATTTTTTTATTTCTTTTGCTGTGTGATATGGATCAATGTAATCCTTTGGGATATGAAAAATACTTATAATGGTAACATAAAATTACATTATTATTAATAAAAACACCTTTGTAACAGTTAATGACTTTTTAATATTACATCAATTTTTAACTGTTCAGATACGCCGTGAGGTTTTCCAATTTAATGGATGCCAAGGTCAGAAAAGTTACCGGAATTTTGTCTTAAAAACATATAAACTTTCATCCCCCATTTTATGTACACATGGATGACCTTTGTATCAGTGCTTAAGTCTCACATACGATGAAATGATTAATGTATTTTGTTGCATAATAATTTCTTTTGAATTCCATATTCCAAGAACACATTTGGAACAAATGTAATTCATGATCAGTGGATATCACAACCTTACACTGACACAATTCAGCTGTCGTGTACCAGGTCGTATCAGGAACAATAATAAATCAATATGCACCCTCGCCGTTTTTATTACTTAGGGGTAAATAAAATACAAGGGTTCTTAAATTATAATTTTAATTACAAAGAAAAATATTACAAAAGTTTTACTGTCAGTTATGATCATTTCAATACGGGTGTCTAATCACAATACACTGTAAAATGGGTAGTGCTCATTCATATATATACGGAAAGTATTTTGTAAAAGCGCAAAAGATTCTAAATGTATATTATACTACAGTACTTTTATTAACCACTGAATAATAAGGTTTGTTTAAAAGGTAACTTGGAAAATATTGTACGAGGTATGAATTGTTCCTTAAAAAAGGATAATATAGAAACAAAATTATATTGGCTCTCTTGTCCGCTTGAATTTAATTCTATATTGTTTTATTTCTCACACCCATGTAATACCAGAGCTTCCTAACCTTTGTTCAACCTTGACAGCTCTACAGCCTTGTGCATGAAAGTTTTTATTAAACAAATATGCATTACATAATTGTACATACATATCTATGTATATATATAGCTAGCTCCTATACAAAAGCTGTTCACCTGACTAAATAACATACTGTTCAAATAATTTAGAGAATGTGCCAACACTCAAATAATAAAAACCACTTGTGACTGCTGAGCGGTCATTTGCTACTTTTTTCACATAAAAAAAAATGACAAATCATGAAAATGGTGAGATTTACTCATTAATTACATGATTGGCAGTACAAGACTTGGACTATGGTTGATTAAGTCGAAAAAAAATATTGTGAATTTTGAACATTTGAGAGCAATTCCAATTGAAGATGACCCATTAGAAACTATCTCGTGATCGCACATAGAGAAGTTATTATTATGAAACTATATATACCTAACACAGATTTGTTAACATACAAACTAAAAAAGGAATATCAAACATATAAGAACATGGTTAAGAAACTCTTTATCTAGTTAAATATTATGAGCTTACAATTAGCTTTTCATTAACGGCTTACAAGAGGCATGACTGCAAGGGAACATTTGAATCCGTAACTCGAGCATAAATTCTTTGGGTGCCACTACATTAAACAAATAAAGAATGTGAATATGAATGTATACATAAACCATTGTTTACTTTTCATTCTCAACACCTGCCTGCGTCATGATATCAGTGATATTTTTCTCAAGCTCGTCCACCCTGGTGCCCATTTCATCTATTCTATTGATGATCTGGTCGGACATGCTCTGGAATTTATCCTGCATGTTCTGAAGCAAGGACTGCACCTGCAATGGAAAGACAACTGTCACACTCAAATAACCTCATCAGTTTATAACACTAGACTAGATTAAAATAAACAATCACAATGGTGTCCAGTTAATGCTGATGGTATATCTAAAAAAATTAAAGCGTAATACTGTTCTACCAGTTGTCCACATATATATAAAAATATCTCAGTCCTCAAGAGTGGCAACACTTCTGTGACTAGCCAAGAATAGGGCAAGTCCTGTTCGGGCTTGCTTACTGTTGTCCATGGGTGATAGTGACCACATGTCACTACTGCATGCCCCTTTGTTACTCTCCCGACATTAAAAAAATTATACTGTCCTCATATGAAAATATGTCCCAAAACAGTAAAGGCCAACACTGCAGTTATTTCAGTGATGGGTTGATTAACTACAACCAGCTATTAAATGTTTCAGTATAACAATGTTAAATATATAAACACAAAATATCAATTAAAATTTATTTATTTTACTGCAGTCCACATAAAAGTTACATGTTCAACTAATTATTTAATTAACTATGTTACTATAATAACCTAATAATATATAACAAATTTAATATTCTATATAAGTTTACAGCGTAAATTTAATGTTACTGCGTTAAAATATGGATCACCCAATATGAGGGCTAATGCCTTAAAACAGCACACCAAAACATTTATAAAGAAATATATAAACCAAATTTTGGTAAATACTGCTAAAATGGTGAAATGCAAATGATCCTTTAAACACAACTTACATATTGCGTGACTTCTTGCATATTCTTAGGATCGTGAGCAGGAGTATTGTATGGAGCCTCCACGTCGCTGGTGGGGGACTCTTTAATTGGTTCAGCCATTGTTACTAAAATAAATTATTAATTGAAATATTTTTATACCTACATTTATGCTTTTTTCAACAGATTCTAAAAGGAAAAATCTACGTACTTATATTCCCGTCCAGACAAACGGCGTAATATGATTCAAAGAATGTCAAATTCGCTTAGTTAAGACAGTAATTACAGAATATTAAAAAGTTCAGTGCACCTAAGTACAGTAACGCAGGAATCTTAATACGAAATGATCACTATATACCAACGCGAGACTTGTGTGATATCCCTGTACTTCAATAATGCTAACACTGACACTGACATCGAAGTGAAAAATTGATTAGTAAGTTGCTAATAGCAACTGACTCTTTTCGTAATCGATATAAGTGTGATAATTACATTCCATGTATTGTTTTAGTATAAAGACTTAATCATAAATAGAAATATGCCAATTAAATAGTACTTAAATTACATGTGTTAAAATTATTATCTTGATAATTAGATAAGGGCGGTAGAGTAATTAAAGACTATTTTAATGAAGGAATATTAATAAGGATTGTAATATGCTGTAAGAAAAGTGTGGATTATCGAATCTACTTAATCGTAAAAAAGAAATCCGTACAATTTTCTAATTTGTTACTCCGGGCAGTGTTACCACGGCTTCGTCTGTTATTTATCTGCAGGTAAATTTTCATGAGATGTCAGTTATTAATGTTTGTAATCAGTTAGTCTTGGATGTCATATTATCTGAAATGATATAGATGTACAATACCGAATTCACATAATCATACGTTATTTACTTACAAATATAGTATTAAGGAACAAAATGACTCCGTTAAACACAAAAGGTGATTTTCAAATAGATCTGAAACAGGCCAGGATAGATATTTTGCACGGAATTCGTGAATGCACTGATAGAGGTCTTGTACAAACTGTTAAATGGCTCGCCGAATTAAATATTGCATTAAAGGACCACAAAATACCACCTGTGGATCCGCCTACTGACGACGGTATCGCACTAGATGAAAAGGAAGCTTTCATTTTGGCAAAAAGTTATTTTGATTGTCAAGAATACGACAGAGCTGCACACTTTATAGAGAATTGTACAAGTTTGAAATGTGTGTTCCTTCACAAATACTCGATGTATATGTCTAGTGAAAAGAAAAGGTTAGATAATTCCACCGACACGGGATGTGAAAGTTCTGAATCTACACAGGTTTTGTTGGATCTTCTCTCATTTTTTAAGGTGAAATTTCAATTTATATTGCTTCTAAATATTTTTGAATTTTGCTATATATACAATGTGTGGATACATATGTGCAATATGTGCTAATTCCTTACTGAAGATATTACTTTCAGTTACTATATTTATTAATTAACTAAACAAACTCTTTAATATGTCATATAATAATAAAAAATTGTATTGATTCACAGACTAACCGCAACAATCTTGATGGTTACCTTCTATACTTAGAAGGTGTTGTGCTAAAAAAATTGGACCTTCGGTGTCAAGCTGTTTCTGTCCTGCAAGCATCCGTGGCTGCTGTACCCACTCTATGGGCAGCTTGGGTAGAGCTAGCAGGCCTGGCTAATGAGTACGAAGCGCTGGACTCCCTTCAGCTTCCCCAACACTGGATGATGAACTTCTTTGTGGCACACGCGTTTGTGGAACTGAAGCTGTCTGAACAAGCTCTAGAAACTTATATGGCTCTTGCTGCTGCTGGTTTTAGCCAGAGCACCTATCTCATTGCTCAAATGGCCATAGCTCACCATGATAGAAGAGGTAAAGTATTTATAATTATATATATATATATAAATAAATAAATAACCGTCACACCAGGCCCCTCGCGGGGTAGGCAGAGAGCACAGAGTGCCAAACATCTCTTTCCTTGCAAACCTGACCTGCTTCGTCTACATTCATCAGTCTCGTTCTTCTTCGGGAAGTGGGGAGTGCCAAATAGGTACGTGGAATGTAAGGGGGAGAATTCACGAGAAGATGAATGAATTGATATATATATATATATATTAAAAACATTTACTTTGATGATACTGCTGTAAGACTCTAATCTTTTTTTATGAAACAGTAACATTCACTAAATGGATGCTCAAAATTTTCCATTTCATCGCAAATATTACCATATATGTTATGCTGAAAGTGGTCTTGTGTTACCGTGGTGCTGTCTTGTAGTAGGTTAAATATATTATTGTTCTGAAGAATATATTAAAATGTTCATATATTATAGGAGTATATATTTGTTCGGAGTTGATTTAAGTCTTTTTACTAAAACACAATAACATAACACAAAAATTACAAACTGGGTATATTGTTGAGTACTTTATGAACAAGGTGCATTAACACCCACAAATGCAAATTTATTACCATGTCCATATTGCCATTACCATAAATAATCATTAAAAAGTAATACACATACCTCCATAATATTAGTCAAGTCATAATCTTACCAATTGGAGTGACCAAGAATGACCAAGAAGTTATAATTATACCAAGAAGTCACAATATTACCAAGATATCATAATATTACCAAAAGGTCATACCAAAGGTAATAATACTAAGAGGTCATAATGATACGATGAGGTTATAATATTACTAAGAGGTCCTAATATAATGCAGAGGTTTCATGAATTACAGATGTGGATTCTTCACTGTCGTTATTTCGCGATTTATAACAAAGAGATCCATACCGACTGGACAATTGGGACATTTATTCACATTTGCTGTACTTAAAAGAGAAAAGAATGGAGCTGGCCAATTTGGCACAGAAAGCGGTATCCATTGATAAATACAGGGTGGAGACGTGCTGTGTTATAGGTGAGTTATTAATGAACAAATCAATTCATTTGAACAGGTTTATAACAATAAAAAAATTGTAGATTGATAGCTTAGTTGGGGGTATTCTTGAGCTTATAATTATTCTGGTATTGTAAGGTATATTCAATGCTTTATGGTGAGAGGCGAGTTATAGATAAAGTGTCTCTATAATGCTCTATATGCACTTTAAAATACTTTGGACTGTTAGTACACAAAAAATTTAAGTGTATCATTATTTTTAACAAAACATATTAATTTTGAATAGCTATGAAAAATATTTGTTGCAATATAAAATGACTTTTTTGCAGGCAACTATTATAGTTTAAGAAATGAACATCTGAAAGCGGTGATATACTTTCAACGGGCCTTGGCACTAGATCCCCAATATTTGTCCGCCTGGATTCTTATGGGGCATGAGTTTATTGAACTGCAGAATTCAAACGCTGCCATTCAATGTTATAGACAAGCTATTGGTGAGATGCCATGTATATTATTTCAATTGTTTTTAAATTATTATTTTATTATATACTATGAGTTGTTAAATATTATTCTCATATGAGTGTAGTCCCAGAAGTAGAATGTTGGGAATATAATTATTTAGTCCTATAGTTTCTTCTAAGAAACTTAATTGCATAACTTCATTATATAATTGCTTATTATTATTTTTTAATTGTCCAGCATTTTTCAGCGATCATGCCCTATAAATCAATAAAATAATAGTAACAATACAAAAATAATAATAACTCTTTTTAGATGTGAATAGAAATGATTATCGAGCATGGAACGGTCTCGGCCAGGCATACGAAATTCTAGGACTGAACGGATACTGCATATATTATTACTCGAGAGCAGCACAACTAAAGCCAGACGATTCGAGAATGTTAGTATCACTCGGGGAAGCCTATGAAAAAATGGATAAAATTCCTAACGCGCTGAAATGTTACTACAAGGCTCACAGTACGGGCGATATTGAAGGCATGGCATTGTTCAAATTGGCTAAGTAAGTATAACTTTCATTTGTATTTGGGCAGCATTTAATTAGCTTTTTAAAAATTATAATACAAATAAAAACCATTTAGTTTAAATTTTATTAGGTACATAAGCATGATATATACCAAAATCAAGACTCAAAATGATTCTTTTCAAGCAACACTGCTTATCTTAGGGCGATTTCAGCCTAGAACTTGCAATTTATTTTCTATCCTTTATTAAAAGGGCTTTATCAAAATAGCGATCATGGTAATTATAACATCTTACCCTACAAATAAATAGTAGTAACTATCTTTTGCCGACTAGCTTGTAAAACAGTCTAGCCGATGACATAGTAGGATCTGCTGGAATGCTGTTACCTTCACCAGTATAATATCTACGTATACCGACTACATTTGTAAATTACATTAACATTTTCTGCCCGTTCAGATTGTACGAGAAGTCGAACATGCCGAACAGCGCAGCCGCGGCGTACACGGCGGCGTGCCAGGAGCCCAGCAACGCGGGCAGCAAGGAGCTGCCGGCCGCGCAGCGCTACCTCGCGCAGTACTACCTGCGTTTCACGCTGCTCGACCACGCGTCCCACTACGCTTACAAATGCTTGGATCATGAGAGCGTTAGTATATAATTTATTTTAATTCGTCAATTATATTATATTAAACTTATTTCGAATGTTGAATAAAAAGATCGTTTCAGATACGAGCAGAGGTCA
>DVPR01000479.1:0-13762 GCA_018239345.1 Oxynetra stangelandi
AAAATTAAGAGATAACAATTATTTATATTTATTAAAATATGCACGGTTTTGCAGGGAGGCGAAATGTATGGGATGCGGAACAGAATTTCCTGCGTGTGCGGTGTCCGCGCGGCCACTGCTGGCGCCCGCGCCCTGGACGTGCGCGGCGTGCGGCGCGGCGGCCCTCCCCCACGAACTGGTGCTGCGGCACTCGTGCCCCATGTGCCACACTCCGCTCCCTTAACTCTTACGGCAGACGAAATTCGATTCACACAGGTCCACTGGAGGACACTAACAAATATATACTATTAAAACCCCACAACACTGGTAATCCTAATGTGTGTGTGGGGGGCAAATATTAAATTTTAGTTATGATTAAATTATAAATGAATAAAAACTATGTTCAATCATTATACATTTATTATTACCGATTCTCTTAGTGTACGCTTTCATGTAATAATATGCTAATGAGATTAATAGCTCAAGAACAAACACAACTAGGGTTTCTCTAATTAATTTTCACAGGTAACTACTTATTTAAAACTTCAATAAGATATTATATCTTGGTATCTTCAGTTTTTGGTATTCTTATTAGCCTGTAGAAAAACTTTCTGTTTAGGGTTCTTCGATGTGAGGACCATAATTGCTTTTCTGTTCTGCTTAATAGTTATGTTATATTTCACTTTATGTGTTTTCGTATGTTAAAATAAAACAATTTCTTGAGAGAACACTGTATTGTATATCCTGTTATTGCTTATCCACCAACCAACTTCATGTTCATAAATAATATACTAATTATGCCCAATTGATTGACCCACTTGTTTGTTTACTATGTATTTTTAAAATGTTTATAAGAATTTAAATTGATATAGGAATAGAGAAAGATTGAAAATAACATATTTTTAGTTTATTAACACAATACATTCCACCCAAATTTTAAGAAATCATCTTCAAATACTATTTTATATTCGTTTTTCTCTTACAAGTACAATGAAATTTTAATTGCCACCCAACAAAAACGATAATTCGGTGTTCATATTTGTAACTAGAGCCAGTGGTTAATTGAAATGGTATAAAATAATAAACTTGTAATCTTTGATTTGACAAGGCGTCACAATCACAATAAGAGTACAGTATATATATAATCTTTGATATATTTTGAATTATATTTATCTGACTAGGTTGTTTTTTTTATACTAGCATGTCACTGAATTAGTTACTACATTGAAATCGATACATTTGTTCAATTGTTTTGGAAAGAATAATGGTAAATCTCAATGAGACAGATTACCACTACAAAGTAACAAAAACCTATCGAGGTTCATATATTACCAATTGACAAAATATAAGCTTGTTTACAATCTTTATTTTATGTATTAATTATGGTGATGTGATGTTTGAAGGATTCTCTATTTGTTCTTTGTTTAAATGCCTTAAAAAATTATACTATATATGATAGTAATAATTCATATTTGATATCTATCAACAAATTTAATTAAATAGCTGCCCTACTGTCCGAAACTCTTATCCATTTTTGTAAATTGTAGTGTATTATCGATAATTTGAAATAGTTCCGGTGGCTGAGGAATTCTTCCAGTTTCTATTTTGGACCACAGTGGAATGTTGTTCAGAGAGATTTCAAATGCCCCCGATGATACTAGTTGGCCTTCGATCATATTGGACAAGAAGAACATCATCATGCAGGCGTATAACTTGTTCTCCAGACACCAGCTCCACCAGGCAGGCTGCGGTTTGTTGAGCCATGCAAATATGTTGACACCACTCAGTATGCACATGATCAATATCATCTTGCCGAATCCCTGGAATATTGTATTTGAAAATAGTTCAATATTTAAATATTTAACCCAATAATTAACATAATTAAGTAATCTTTAGAGATAATGTGGATTTACAAAACCTATTCACTTTAATTGATTTTTGTTATATGACAAATTACTTACAACAAATCTTGATAAGTACATATTGAAGCCTGGGGGGTCATAGTTTGCTCCTATGACAGAAATTTCCGGATATTTCTGTTGTATTATACCGGCATAGTCTTCAAACACTTTTCGATAGCCACAGGAGTAACTGTAATAGAAGTATTGATGGTTTCATAGTATAATAATATTCTTAATTTATAATAATAATAACATTAATGTTTAACATTTGGTGAGCTTATTATTTGACTAGCCACTAGTTCATACATGCACAGATCTTAATGAGTAAAATGGCTTAATATCATAGACTTATTGTATTCAAATCCAAAATAATACAAAAATTTCTATATTGGCGACACACATTAGGCTTACTTAAAAGCTAAGTTCACTCTACCCCTTACTAGGGATGGAAATAATGATAAGTGTTACAAAAGACAAGAATTTCATAGTACATGGACCGAAAGCATGAGCCTTCCCCTCAGTCAATTGGGTCATGTGCAGCATTAATGTTCTAAAGGCGGACAATTTATTAAAATAATTAGACAACTTTGAGAAGAAATTTTACGAAATTTATGCAACAATGAGAAATATAGCTACAAAAGCAGGTTACCAATAATAGATATTCATGATGTGTCCCACTCCTTGGCCAATTTTTGAGATACTCTCAGCTTCTGGTTCATTGGCTTCAACGTAGTTATCAGTAGATAAAATAAGACAAATGAACAAACTCGTGATAAAAAAAGCTACGAAAACGTTGGTGGACCAAGACATGATGATTAAGATGGTCAAAACGAAGGTATTATATTATTATTGTAATTTTTAAAAATTTAATGAAAGCTAATGAGCAGATCGATTAAAGGAATTACAATTACAAATTGCATTACAAAGATGAATCGCAAAACTACACACTGCTCACAACGATAATGATATTATGACCACTGACTACAGACTACAGACGGTTCCCACAGACTACAGACGGTTCCCACAGACTACAACACATTAATATACCCTATCAGTACAGTGTATATATAAAAGTAAACGATGATTAACGATGGAAAATTTGTCTTAAGAAAGAACCTTTAGTGTTTGTTTGATTGATTGACTTGATCACTCTAATCGTCTTTGAAATGTTTCAATATCCTTCATCAATTGCTGGTGGATATTTATAGTGAATGTGCCTGTCGCATATAGTTTAACCTATTAATATATATTTTTTATTATAATTTTGTGGCTTAACCCCACTAAATGAATTAAATTATATTCTTATTTGACAATATTTCTATGCATATTGTTTTATTACATTTGAATGTTATTATTATTGCCAGTGGAAATGGTGTTATTAAATATTTTGAGGCGTTTTAATATTCAATAATTGAAGGCACTTTTTATCATTCTTATGTGTTGTACAGTGCAGTGGAGGTGATTTAAATTAAACTTATATATAATTATACGTTAGACTTAACATTCCTTGTTTACTATTGAACAGTCACCCTCGGTATATAGTGTATCAATGTAATTATAACCACTTTGTTTAGTGTTTAATCTGTATCAATGTCGATGTTTTGATTGATATTGATGGTATCATCTTATATAGATGTGTCTTTGGGTTTTCATTGTTTTCGTGACTTTATGAATTGCCACTTTTCATCCTGATATTGAACCTGAATTTATAAACTTTTATTGGTTATTTTCGCTTACCAAATACAATGTCTCACGGTAATTGTCACGGACATTGCGATCATGATCATGGAAGTGCAGAAGATCTCGGTATTCAGTATAATTTATTTCAGAAAATTGATAAAGACAATTTACAGTGCCTTAACGAAGTGATCGATGGATCCGGGAAAAATGTGTTTAAATCATGGGAAAACAGATTAGACAGAGACAATGTTAGTATGATTTTTAAATATCCCTACATCATCATCGTATGATCTGAAGAAGTGACTGTTTAAGTTTCTAATTTATTTGCTTATAAGGCTTTGACTGGTTCTTTAGTGCGTGGTTGGTGAACGTGACCGGTGCACCGGGGATCGTTGGGTCGATTCTCGCCCGGTACAAATATTTGTGCGATGAGCGAAAACATTTGTACTTTATCGGGGTGTAAAAAAATTATATATTTATTGAATTATATACTGATTTGAGATCAGGTGGTTGTGTGACGAGATGTCGTAATAATAATGTCTTGGGACAATTCCACACACAGCCATCTGATCCCAAAGTAGGCACTTAAATTGTGCCTGCGTTATGGTAACCAGACGGCTGACAAACTACATATATACATCTAAATATATACTTATATAGATATTTTTGTACACCCAGACACAGAACAAATAGATGTGTTCGTCACACAAAAATTTGTCCTGGGTGGGGCTCGCACCCATGACCCCCGGCGCAGCAGTCAGGTTCACTAACCACTGCAGCAACGGGCCAGTCTAAAGTCGTAAGTTATTTATTAATGTGATAAGGTACATTAGGAATTTTTAGTTAGTTTACTGTAGTAAAACAGTTAACACCCATATTAAAATCCCTTCGGCACTAAATCCCTTCAGAATTTGAATGACTGAAATCATCAAAATCATGCACATTGAATATATTTTATTTCTATCTATTTTTTCCGAAATTAAGCTAATCGTTTATTTGGGGCATAATAGGATTTGTAAAAACATTTTAAATTTAATATAAACTTTATTGTTACACCTTTCTTATAAAGTTGTTACAAATGGCGAATTTAATGCCTAACGGTGTTATCTGCCAGTAAACCCTGAGATGAAAAAATATTGCAACAAGTGTAAATATGATACATTATTAAAATAAGTAACTAAATAACCACAGTATATTCATAAGTATGTATAAAGTAAACATATTTTATATAATTTCTACTTTCATCAATGAATTTCTGAATTTGATGGGTTTAAACTACATAAATGTAGGATCATATGCGTATACAGTGCCGGTTTCAGCACTACCAACCAGCGCTGGGAGAGATTTATACGGCGCCCACTAAATGCATTTCAAACCTATATGAAAAAAGGAAAAAGATATAATGAAATTACCATTTATTAAAAGAAATAACCATTTATTAAAAAAAACTTATAAAATTAACTTTTCTAGCCTTTCTGTCGGAAAACTCTTTTATTGTTATATCAAAATCGAGGTTTTCAGCAATTCGATTGACAAAGTCGCCAAGTTTGTCAATCGGGATTGCAATATTGTCGATTGCAGATAGTTTTACCAGACTAAGCTTAGAAAAACTCCTCTCCCCACTAGCAACCGTTACAGGTGTAGTTAGCCTTAGTAATATGTGCATTGCATCAAACATGTATACACTACATATAGAATGCTACATCTTGTAGATTTTCAATATAAACATATTATTTATTTCTATTTTGGTGGTAATAAAATGTAGGCTTACCACTGCTTATGTTTACCACATATGTTACATGTTTGTAGTAATACAGTGACCTAGTTGACTTTGGAAGGTCATGATATGGCAGTGGTGGTTTTATGTGTTGCAAGTGTCGCCAGTAGGCCATTCAAATTTTGATCGTACTTTTGATCCCTGCATTTGTTTGTATGTATGTATTTTTATTGAGTATGCAAGAATCTTTTGGAATTAATAGTTTTGTTCCTTAATTTTTCTCATTACTAAACTGGCTTTTCTATTACAGTTTGTGGAAAGTGATGCAGACGAAGAATTACTTTTTAACATACCGTTTACAGGCAATGTTAAATTAAAAGGCATAATAATAGCCTCCGAAGACTCTCTGTCACATCCTTCAAAGTTGAGATTGTGAGTTGATAAAACTAAATAAACTTTGTCACTTGTCCTTTGTTAAATAATGACTTACTTAAGCGATAATGGTGTCAAATCTTTTTTTTCCTGCACTTTTTATGTAAGTAATATTTTTATAGTGTTCATTGTATATTTCAATTTGAAAATAGAAGTTTAAATACTTGCAGGTATAAGAACAAGCCCAACATGACTTTTGACGATGTGTCCATGGAAGCAGATCAGGAGTTTGAATTGCAAAAAGATACAGATGGAGTTTTGGAATATACACCAAAGTGAGAATAAATTCATTATAAAATATATAACATATATTTTGCAGTTTTCTTAAGAATATTTTGCATTGGCAAATATTAAAAAAGGGTGGTTTAGTTAATCATCACCATAATTTTGAAATTAAGTATAAGCACATGCATATTTTTCATAATAATGTTATAACAGCCAAACGGTTTTGTATGATATTTAATATGGAGACATTTTATTTATATATTTATATAAAAGTACTATGAGGATGTGTTTGAGTTAGACATATAACACTGTAAATACAATTAAAGTTTCCAAAATAATATAGTGGCTATTTTCCAAAGTTATTCTCAGTGGAGTAGGCTGATTACAGTTACTGTGTATTAACATGTTTTGCTATACATCTCAATATTTTTGTATGCTATGTTGTAAGCCTCGTTTTCACATTAATAAATTAATAAACCTCTGTAGTTTAACGATTTTTCTTAAAAAATAATATAGATAACTTGTTTCAGGATAGTCACATTTTCTTCTGTGTCAAATTTGACTATGCATTTCCCTAGTAACTTTGGTGCTGAAACAACAAAGATCTATTACATCGGCCTGAAAGGGGAATGGATACCTGGACATCGACATGGAGTCACAATTTGCACCTATGAAGCCAGACCTAACCTTGATGACCACAAGTTAAAACACTTGGATAGTGTTAGTAGACATGTTGATTGAAAAAAACAAAATTGAAATTGGGAGTTTTGTATTATTTATTGCAATAAAGCATTATAATATTTTTTTCTTCTCTTTTATACCATGTACCTGCTAGTTATCCATTATGTAATATTTATTCAATTCAATAATAGCGTATCGAGTGCGAGTTTTTATTATATATTCGATCGCATGATTGTAGAGAATATAATTGGTATTGAAAAAGGCGTCGTCTGGTGGCAATTATAAGAACGTACGTAATTACTAATCACGTGCGGAAATAACGCGCCCGTAATCAAGTGCGGAATTGCCAGATATCGAACACTTAAATCAATAGGCAATGGTTATGACTATGATAATTGTTCAATTCTTAAGAACACATCCTATCGGGCGTCTTCATTTACAGGCTTAGAGTACTATAACAAGTGTATATTAAGATGACGATCGTCGGGTGCTGGGGGAATATATTACCTATGAAATGGATTATATGGGTAGTAATTCAGATGAAGTAGCACTTGGTCTATTTCTTTAGGTGCTAATAGGCCATGTTTACTAATTGTACGTAGCGGCAGAATTGAACTTTATCGACCCGTGGTAAGGGTTTTTTGAAGAAATCAACGATCTTGCCAATCTACTGTATAGATATATTTTGTTTTAAGTTAATATTGAAAAACACCCATAATACAGGATATATAATTTATAAACTCTGCGAATGTTCGGCCTATTGCAAACGTGTCCACGAGGGGGGTGGGCCCGTAATTATTTAATGGTTTTCTCAAATACCTATGCATAGGTGGGTATTATTGTATTATAAATAAAAAGTTCACATTTAATCAAATATTTTACTAGTTACGAGTAATATACATATATATTATGTACATATTACACTACAACAATCTTCACTGGTTTATTATATTGAATATTCGATACAATATTACATTTTTCTTCCTGTCACTCATTATTTACGTAGTAATGTTTTTGGCGTCATTTGAAATTCAAAATACATGCATAATATTAAATTAAACAATAGGTATATACTTATCTTCTATTATTTTCTTTAATTGGCAGTGATGGTCGTCGTTATTAATTACATTTTGCTATTCATTATCATCTCTTGTACTCAGTCCTTATATTAATTATTTATAACTAGCACCTGTGTTACAAAGTTTCACAGTTATATACTGTATTTAGTTTTGGCTACAAAAGATAATTATCATTTTCTGTTCGTCGACGGTGTCCTCCAGGTACGTCGGTTGCCGCGGCGGTTGGCAGGGTTCAGGCGCCTGCGGTAGTTTGGCTGACGGCGCACGGCGTTGGGCACCGCCTCCACTCCGCTGCCTTGAAAAGTTCTAGGCGCTGACAGGCCCGGTTGCCGTCTCATACAAACCGCGCATCTATTGAATAAATATAAACATATTAAACATGTTGACCCATGTGATCAATCAAACGTCATTAATTTGTCAAGTACCTAAAGATTACAAGAATTAGAATTGCAAGTGCGCTTAAAGCACGTGCCAATTTTGGTGTATAAATATTATATTAGAATATAATTATAAATTAATAGATAATAATGTAAAATAACAATCATAATATCCAGTTTCGGCTGCAGTGATGCAACATAGAATTGAAAATGAGTTATTTTTACGTGCTGCGCTTAAAACCTTTATGTCCTACCTATTTTGTCTGCATCATATCTCTATAAATGCTATGGGATACTTTGCACTACCGAATTTTGTGCTAATTCAAGCTAATATTAAGCATACCTGCTTATTTTCGATACATGGTCCGCCTTTAGGGTTTCCTGCGTAGGTTTCTGGAACATTCTATTGTCGTCTATGATTGATAACCAATAGGACACTGAAGTTGCAAAGTAATTACAGCGACCCAACCCGTTGCATTCAATAAAAGGTCTAGTTCGGAAATCTTGTAAACAGGAGCCGGGTGATATTAGACTCTGGCCTGATGAATCAGCACCAGCTGTGTGCTGAAAAAAGATTTTAAGGTCTAAGAAACACCGAATTAACATATAAAAATAACCAGATCCTATCGAACCAGTAATAACAGTCACGAAATTTTGTCCAGCATGTCATGTTATCAGGTTTAATAAATAATTTACCACTGATTGGTACCGTGGGAATTGCGGGCCTCGAGGACTTCCCTTCTACCCTCCAAGGTGATGAAAATGCCTTTTGTAAATATAAGTAGTCCTTTTGTAAATATAAAAATACATACCATTAAAAAGCTATATCCAATCCATAATTCTTCCCAATCTGTTGGGCAAGTTGGTACTTTGTCACTTTGACTATGAATTGCGATTGTTCTGGTGGATGACTCGCAAACTTGACATCTATAGAAATATTTCAAACAGTTATTTAGACAAGTTTTAGAGTTTATCTATTTAATTAATAAGGATAGTGAAATAATTTCAATTGAATAAATATCTCCGTTGTCGAATTAGTGGCTTAAAGTTAAGACTTCTATGACATTCATGTCTTCAACAGTTTCACGTGTAATTAAATTTTTAATTTCATAATGTATGCAACACTTTTATACGAGTAGAATTACAATACAATTGTTTTGAGTGCGACATTTCGTAAGAACTGTCTTGTCAAATACTTAGTCCAATAAACATACCTATATGTACCTAATATAAATGATTTTCTTAAAAAGAAAAGCCCTATAACCGATTTTGCATAAATTAGATCAAGATCCTTTAAATATCTTTAAATCTTTTAGTTTTATTTTGCGTTGCACAAAATTATCGTACAGCCACTAAACATGGAAAAATCAATTGTTATAACTGTTTGCCACGGATTTCTTCTATATTTTCTCAAATTTTAAACCTTGCTTGGACTTCTAAAAATATTTTAAACCCAAAAGTAACCGTTTATGGCTATACTTAATTGCTCTGGTGGAACTATGACTTGTATGTAATTCTAAACAAAAGCTTTATCAGCAAAGTCGCTAGGGTTATTGTACAAAAATATTGGTTAGACCATTGGTTCACCTACCATACAGTGCCGGTTCGTATCTTGCCGACTCTTATGTCAGTAATTCTCAATATAAAAACAGCTAAGAGTACAACAATGCACCCATGTCATTTAAGGCGGCTGTATCGGCCCATTTTTAGCGCAAAGCAAAATATATTTCTTCAAGTTGGAAAATTTATTCCAATAATTATTGACCTTAGGGTAAATTACATCGATATAAGAAGACAGTTTCTATGCATTCTTTGTTTTATAAGCTTTCCATTTAAAACCTTTGAACCTTTTATTATAAAATGTGTGTTTATTGGAACTATAAGCTAGATAATTGTACAGTTATATTGTTTATCGGTTACAGTATTTAAATACTAATGTATGATTAAAAACTTCTATGTATTAGTATTAGTAAAGGTATCACTGAACAAAGTTAACATTAAAGATGAATAATGGTATTTCCTTAACCTTGAGATGTACGATCCAACGTCTCTGGCTTGAATAGGAGTCATTGCTTTGGGCATAGGCTCTGGCGTTGATAACCAGAAACTGTAATCTTCGCGTTGGGCAAAATCACAGACGTCGTTTATATTACAAAACATAAAAGGCATAGTTGAGAATTTTCGTAAGCAACTTCCCGCTGCCCCTGTAATAATTTTCATTTGATATTAAAACCCAGGGTTAAATAGCGCAGGTTAAGTTTCTGAAATAGTGGTACAGAAAAGTTAAATTTTAACCATAAGCTCGGGCATAGACCTTCTCATTTCAAACTATAGACATATACATGGTGATAGGTGATAAGGCAATTTCCTTAACAAATATATTTCGCCAAAGTTCGTCTATTATATATATATATATATATATATATATATATATATATATAATAAATGCCTTAATAAATGAAAAGTTATTATCGGAATAAAATTTTACATACCAAGATCCTGGCCATGAGCTTTCCCATTAGCGACAATATGAATAAGAGAATATCCAGTCCAAAGAGATGAGGTTCCTGATGGACATCGGGGTACGAATCCGGTTTGAGAATGCATCGTAAAGTAAAAGCCTCTTGATTTTGGAATTGGGGGAGGAGGCGCAGGCCTACCAGCATCACCTCTTGAACCTTTATTTCCATCGAAACCTAAGAGGCCTTTTTGGCCTTGAAGACCTTGATATCCTTGGGGACCTCGAGCTCCTACATTTCCTAAATATCCAATGTCACCTCTATCGCCTTTTTTTCCTGGTATACCGTTGCGACCAAACGCTCCAGGACTGCCATCTCTCCCTGGAAATCCTTCCTCCCCTAGCTGGCCAATTTCTCCACGTGCACCGGGCAAAATGTTTGATGGATTTATAGCGTCGCCTAGATCTCCTTTAAATCCTTTATCGCCTGCCCATCCTTGTAAGCCGATTTCGCCTTCATCGCCTCGTATTCCTGCAAGACCAAGTTCGCCTTGGCGCCCCATATATCCATCTGTACCGAATTCTCCTTCATCACCTTTTTCACCTTTTATTCCTTCAAAGCCTTGCCACCCTCGTTCACCCATTGGTCCTTTAGGACTAATGGCGAGTCCTTGTTCGCCAATATCTCCTTTATAACCCGTAAGACCGGGTGCGCCTTCCATTCCTTGATTACCGGGAAAGCCGGTTCGACCTCTGGGACCAATTTGGCCCTCCATTCCTTTCATTCCTCTAGGACCCACGAAAGTCAGGCCAGGCTGACCAGGCGCTCCTATAGGGCCATCCACACCATATTCACCAGGGGCACCTTTTTGACCCATAGGTCCAAACCATCCAGATAAACCATCAATACCATCTCTGCCCCTTTCCCCCCGTTTCGCTTCTTGTCCACTTATACCAGGTAAGCCCGGTAATCCTCTATCTCCAGTCAAACCTTTACGACCAGGTAATCCGTATGATCCAAATTCCCCTGAAAAGCCTTTATCACCTTTTTCTCCTTTAAGACCTTTGAGTCCAAAAAAGCCTTCATCTCCTTTTCTTCCAAGTATCCCACGAATACCATCAACACCAGTCTCACCAATATCTCCTTTAGTTCCTTGTAAGTAAGTTGGAGTACCTGGCATACCTTGTTCTCCCTTAACGCCTATTTCGCCAACTGGTCCCTGTTCACCAATAAAACCGTCATCTCCCGGCAATCCAGGTCTACCCATATAACCAGGTTCCCCATCTATGCCCAAAGATCCTTTAATTCCTGGGATTCCTTCAACTCCTACTAAACCACTGAATCCTTTACGACCACTTTGCCCATTTCTGCCCGGAAATCCGATTCTACCTGGGGAGCCCGTTTCTCCCTCTACTCCTTTTTCTCCAATTTCACCAAATTCACCAATGTCCCCTTTTGTACCTATAGAACCTGGTTTTCCAATAAATCCTGGGATTCCCCGTTGACCTTTGATTCCACCATATCCTTTAATTGACAAACCGTTATCACCCATTTCGCCTTTTATTCCTTGAAGACCAGGTAGCCCAAGGATACCCAACTGTCCCGGAAATCCTGGTTGTCCAAAATCACCTTTCTGTCCAGAATTAGAATCTTCACCCCTAAAGCCTTTAGGACCTGCAGGGCCTATGTCGCCCCTATCACCTTTAATACCAGGCCTACCGTCCAAGCCATGAATGCCTATCGGGCCATCTTCACCACGTAATCCTTTAGCTCCATGTGGTCCTTCTAGTCCTATTCTGCCTGGTAGACCGGGAGATCCTGAAGTCCCAGGTTCACCTTTATCACCTTCCATGCCATTTGAACCCGATTGACCCATTAAACCTGGGAAACCCGAAAATCCTTCGAATCCACGTTCTCCTGGTGCACCTCTTCGACCAGTAAGACCAATCTCCCCTTTCATTCCTTTAGGTCCAATATCACCTTGTATTCCATTTTGGCCTTGCATACCCGGTTCACCTATAATGCCAGGAGGTCCTGGAAAACCAGGACGTCCCCATTGACCTGCTGGTCCTTGTATAGTGTTTCCTTGTATTCCTTTTCTTCCCTGTTAAAAAGTTATAGATTAGTTATGTTTTTGCAGGTACTTTTTGAGACAGTATTTATACGAGTTGTTAATTCGGGTTTTATAGAGGGAATGTCTCAAGTATAATAAATAGTTATTTGCAAGTTACCAAAAATCAAAGATGTGGTTTCAGTGTATTTTATCGATTTCGATACTTATTTCCCCGGATTAGCTGTAAAACACCTAAGGCTAAGGCCGGTTTAGAGAGCAACGATTAATGACGTAATTAAAGAAACATATTTCAATAATTTAGTAGTGGGATTTCATTTTATTACTCATTTACGTATCCAAGTGATATTTACGGAATAAAAACATTTAATTAACGAATCAGCACCCAAAATCGTGGTACATACATACTACACTAGGTTTACTAATATTAATATTAAATAAAGTTACCGTGCCAAGCTGTGGGAAATCATTTCGATTATTCGATTTATAAGGTACTTACAGCAAGTCCCATTGGACCTTCTCTTCCGACGTCGCCTGGAATTCCAGTTCGGCCTTTAATCCCTTGAACACCAGCACGACCAACAGAGCCAGGATACCCTGGCTCACCTACATCTCCAGGGTCTCCCGGCCGACCATCGATTCCCTTTTCACCGAATAATGTAGCATACCCTGAGTCACCCCTTGAACCCTTTTTGCCTTTAATTGCTGGAAAACCTGTAAGTCCACGTAGTCCCATGCTTCCCGGTATACCATACGGACCGATATCACCATTCTCTCCAAGCCCCCCCTTCAGTCCCCTAGGACCGTCTTCTGAAGTACCTGGTTCGCCCTTATCTCCACGCATGCCAATGATTCCATCATAACCCATGTCGCCAAAATCACCTCTAGTTCCTCTTATTCCTACAAAGAAGAGATATTACTATAAACAGGATTAAATGTATTTGGCACCAATCCGGCAGTCTTATGTTAAACATTTCCAAACTTTAAAATAAGTCGCTGTAATAATATATGTTTGTGAGCTGTGTTTCTAACTGAGATAATTAATTTTAGTTAAAATTTGTTAGATAAATTTACCTTTTATGCCGGGGTAACCCACTTCCCCTCTTTCGCCTTTAACGTTGATCCCGTGGTCAAGGGATTCGCCTGCTTCTCCTGTCTCAC
>DVPR01000480.1:0-13752 GCA_018239345.1 Oxynetra stangelandi
TAGCTTGTACTATAACTGTAAGCAGATTTGCATTTGTATTGTTAGCATTCTCGGCTTTAGCCAGGATGGGAGGTAATTGTTGCAGAAAGTGCTTAAACAGAAAACTCTCGTTTACTGCATATGTTAGCATCAAGTAGCAGATGAGATCAGGGATATGTAAGCCTGAGATCAGGGAAACTTATAAGTGTTTGACAATCATTGTGAATGTAAAAATAAATATTACATTTACTGCGATTACTTATATACCTATACTCGTATATTGTTTTGGAATTAAAATCAGCGAATTACGATCTGATGGTTCAATTAAAATTTTATTGGAAGATGCATTTTTTAAAGTTTCAAATCTAGATAAAAATAATTCGTTCGATGAACGACGACGCATCAGTTTTGCTAAAACATTGAAATGACACATTGAACCAAGAATGAAATTAAAACAAATAATGAGTTGACACAAAATTAATATTAAAATGACATTATAATTGTAATAGAATTAAATGGGGCCGATTGTGACATTGAGATGAAGTTGCAAATATTATTTCTCTCTCGTAATCACAACGAATCAAGTTCAACCGCGGCGCGAATGAATAATGTCAAGGTTCGATCATTACCAGCAATGCTAAATATTTATATCGTTCTTGTAATCACTAATTACTTCGGCTGTGCAGCCGACTGTGATTGATGAACGGTCAAATTAACTCTCTGTCATCCTAAGCGCGTAAGGATCGTCGCATACAACGCTAGGAAAAATGCAAGAAAAGTTATGTTATGAAAATTACACATCGAAAAACTTCGATATGGCTGCACGACGTCGCCAGTAAACACCATTAGTACATAGCCCACATAGGTTTAAAATAAAATGATTTTTCTATGTTTACAGCATTGCATAATTTTATTATTCGTGATTATATGTATTTCATTCCGTATGATATCTTTAAGACATCGTAATGGTCAATATTCAAAAGGCAAATCGATACTTTTATTTTATAACAGACACAACACATAGTCTTAAGCTTAATGAACGTTGATAATAATTGAAGATAGATTGAAGTTTCGTCGCCTTGTAATACGGCTATTGCATTGATATGACTGATCGGCTCTGTCTGTTCTGTGAAAAAGATTAATATGACCAGATTTAAATGACGATAAGTAATTAGATTAAAGTATGCATTTGCAGTCAATGTTATGAATATATATATTAGGTTTGTAATTTGCACGACTTAATATCTAGTGATTCCGTTCTTCCATAACCTTCCATACCCCACGTAAGTCCATAAGCCCTTCTCCATAGTGGCAGACATATTAAATTGTACATTATTTATAAGAAATTAAAGGATTTAGGAGGTGATAGATTTATTACGACGCAGATATACATGTGTATGTATTTGCTCAATACATATACATATGAACTTAGTCGCTCGACAGTCTTCGATAGTCTTACTGCTTTAATTGAGGCAACCGCTTAAAAAAAAATTACATTCAGTGGATTTTAAGTACAGACAATACAGCGATACTCCAATAGATACATTTTGTACTAGCAATGTCCAGCTTGTGGAGCTAACAGTTATTGCCATGACGCTGAATCGGCACTTGTGCGTGCCACATGATAAATACTTGAAGTATGATGATTTTATTTATTGATTAACTCATTATTGCCATACCTTTGAACAGACGGAGTTAATGCATGGAGGCATGTTTTACTAGTAAACTTCGTGTGTCGGTTACATGTTTGTCAGCTGCGTCACACATCTGCTGTGCCTAATTTGGGAACATATGATCATGTGTCATACGTATTATTAATAATATTCTTATAAATACTATAGTGCACTTAAAAACTAACTTAATTAGACGCCTTCTCGGGCCGTTCATTTAATCCTTTCGGATACAATCACTGTAAATGCTTGCGTCATTGTTCATATTGCATTGAAAAGCGAAAGAATGCATGTATCACTCTAAAGTTTCCCCCAGCTAAATATCCGGTAAATAGCTATTAAGAGTTATTATAATATAATACATTTATTACAATATATTTCATTGCCCACGTATAATTAACGCTATTGAGAGCGAGGCCATATTTTTTTGCTGATGATAAAATTAACATTTTAATTGAGAATCTTCAATTATGTGCATTTCCTGTTATTATTAGTTAGTTGCACTTGCAAGTTGGCGAAATAAAATATTTTTGGAACGCAATATATGCAATAATTAATTGGGAGGTTACACGCACCGTGGTTCGTGTTGAAAATGGTTCAAGAGTCTTCGCGACTGAACGGCATCTTATCATATAATGGTGAAAAGCGTTTAGAAACTTTATTTAATTTGATTCTAACAATAAGGAATTGTTGAACATCTGTAACGTATCGAATGAGGTTTGCTTTAAAATCAAAGTATTTAAATATAATCGGCCAATATTCTAGAAAGTTTTCCTATACATTGTTGCTAAATAAAACGCTTACAAAGACATACAAATGTCTACATTCGAAACAGACGCTCAAGTTTCATCTTTTAGATATTAGTTTATTAAAAAAATGTATCCTGGAGACACCTGGATAGCGTGGAAGACTGCATCTTTAACCCTTCTTGTTCTGAGAGGAAATCTATGTCCAACAATTGAAAGATAAAAAGGTTTGATTGTGATATTCGATATATTTGTATATTTCAGTTAAGTTAAAATTTACATTACGACAAATAATAATTGTAGATAAAAAAGTACCATTACAAGGTATGCATTTTGATGTTCAGTTAAGGCATCAAAGAAGAGTATAAATATTTATATAACTGCTTATAAAGTACATACATTCTATTGTGACAATACTTCGTTATACAGACAAATAGTTAATATTTTGTCTTATATTATTATTTGAATTAAATTCTTTTAGTTTGTTCTTGGTAATGTCGCGACTTGAGTTCTTGTTCAATCTACGGTTAGCAAGAAAAAATGTAAACAAGAGTAGGAAGGAAAAACAATTTTCCGATGAATCTCAATCTGCGTTTTTATCTGACCGTACATTGTCGGCTGTTGTGGTTTTTGTTACTCACGATTAATGATTATTCCTTTTAAAGTGTGGTGCGTGGTATTTAAATTACACGTGTAGTGTAAAAAGTGTAAAATAAAGACACGCATAGATTTTCCTCGTTCGCCTACATGACGAGTTAGGGAATATTACAAAGCATTGTCACATACGGGTCACTTCTAGAATTTTCACACTCACTTATTTAAAATTGAAATGTTGCTTGCATGCTTGTATCAACTTCCTTTTAGAGATATACCATATATTCTCTTATATTGTTATAATGTCTTACAAACATGCCGCAATTTCGTAAGTTCAGATCGATTGGCAGATGGCTAGTTGGGAGTCATTTAATTAATTTATGGGTATATAACTTCTAACTTCACATGACAATAGCGCTAATGAACAACACGGGCAGAGTATAGTTTGATGCATCGCAATGTTAAATGTTTCTAATATGAAAGAGTCGTGAGAAACTTATTAAAGGGTATGTAAAGGAAGATTTACATGCGGAGATTTAACCGACCGGGGTCCATTGTTGATAATGAAAAGGTAGTGTTAAAGTTCGTTTAGTGCGGAATTTTCGATCACTTTCCGTACCTACGCATCTTTCGGCTAATGAAGTGAGTTAATACATAATTTTCTTTTGTTTTACTTTATTTGAATTTGAGATTGGGTTTATGCGTACTAGATAGCTCTATATTGTATGTCGTGCACCACGCACATAATTACCTATGAAAATTAAACCTTTTAGAATAACTATGGAATATGGGATCTCAAGTAATACTGTGGGGTTTCCACTGGTCAAATCCAAGCTCGATCCTTCTATCACCCCCAGTGATATTACATGGCGCCCGCTAATTGCTAATATAATGCTAGTATTGCTGCATAACAGCAGGAGTAGTGCTCAATTTTTAAGACAGTCAAATAAGAACTGAAACGGAAATCATGTAACAAAAACAGTCTGACACGACAGGTAGTTACGAGAAATAGGACAGACTGAATGATGGGTGTGCATTCGAATGGATTGTGTGTCGATATACGGTCTAATAAGTGAAGGATGGAAGGGAAATATATAATGCGAAGTGTTGACGTAATAAGACAAGAATGTATCGCTATGTAAGTCAGCCATAATTCAATATATTATTCACAAGCCATAAATCTTGGCTCCGACTTGGAGTTACATATTGCACGCGGACGCAGTGTACAATTTGGAAACTGTAGGTACATTTAGATGTAATATGATTTATACTTCGCTGGTTACGAGCAAGTAGATAAGCAGAGATAGTCTAGATGTTGAGTAGTAGGCCTCCGGCTTCGAAATCTTAGGTTCAAATCATGGCGCCCACGTGTTTCTTAGATTATCATAAGCATTTTAAAAATATTAAATTAATTGGTTTAGCAGTGAAGGAAAACACCGCAAGCCTTAGAGTCCTTCACAGTATTCTTCTGTTGTCTGCCAACTCTCACTTGACCAGCGTGATTATGGCCTTAACTCGTCTTATTCTTAGAGAATAGCCGTATCCAGCTTTGGAACAGAAGAAGGGTGATAAGTGTAATTGTGAGCAAATCGGGCTGGATTGAATCTCACTGTGCTGTTTAACCCCGATACTCCGAAGACTTTCTGTACCGTAATTGCACAATAGTTTTTAACTCATTTAATCTGAATAAAATGTTTCATTTAAACGCACTTCGTTAAGTAAAACATGAATCTGCGGAATATTCAACCCACTTCATTTCAGTAAGTAATATGCACATCTTCAAGTAATTTAAAATTACGAAACTTTGTAGTGATTACATCAACTCTGATTATCTCCCCAGGGTTGGCTCGTAGAGATTGTCGTTATGAACTCAATTCGACCGTGTCTAACAATACATTGTAAATTGCATACATAAAATATGATTAGGAGGTCATCATAATTTGATATGAGATTTTTTCGTACGGTTACACATACGAGTATTATTAGCTCGGCAGAACTGGTCAGTGTGAATTCAGTTTCAGTTACTGTGCTGAAAACAATGATATGATGTAATGATCAGTTAACGACAAGTGCAATTAAACAAAAATGACAAAACGCGTGAAACTATACAATATATTTTATTCAAATTTGACACAATCCCTTACTGACATACTTGTGTGAACATCTGCCACACTCAAGTGTTTTGATGCTAAATGGTTACTGTTTATGCCTCTATAAGTAGCACTGTCCGTTATCACTATAACTGATAAATATATCTTAAGATAAAGATAAGAGATTATACTCATACATATGAAAAATATAACATGAATAATATATGTCGATCGCTAAATATGTACAATAAATAAATAAATAACCGTCACGCCAGAGCCTGATCAAGAAATATTGAGGGGACATGTCCGTGACATGTACGTAATGATAAATAATCAAATATCTAGAGGTATCTGAACTCATGCAACAATGTAAAATTATCATTGTTTTATGTTTATACAATTAATGTAATCTTGTCCGAACTGACACAGAATAAACAATGATAATATTGATCAGCTGTTTTATATTCCCAATAATTGACATATTTCGATTAATATACTTTTTTTAAAATAATGTTTATATTAAACATTTATTTATACATTCCTTTTCACGGTTATTCGAGCGACGTCCTTTGATGACTTTACACTAACCTTGCGTTGTTCACATGTGTTATAAACCGTTGTTTGAGAAAAAAACTCGATATGAATAATAATGGATTTAGCATTATTTAAAAAAAAAGTAGTACCTACTCAGCATGCACGGCTTTTCTCTTTTAGAAGAATGATTCAATCATGATCAGAATATAAAAATTATATATTCTCAATCAAAATAGCACAGTATCACTAAAGGCAAAGTGTTGCTCTCGGACTTGAAGTTGCTCTTGAGACAGAGACATGGATACCGGGCCACGCCATACGGCCCAGATACCCGTCGGTAGACAATATATATGTCGAATTTTTTTATGCCACTTTGAAGGCTTTCAGCTGAGATCAATGTGCGAATTTAAAAAATCCCACCGACTCCTTAACATGCCTTCCGAAGAACGGCAGCTATTGGGACCATTTGCCAACTGATTTTTTCGCTTGTTTTATATATATCGTTTACTAATTAAGTCCTATAACATATGACATACATATATGTAGAATAATAAAACAGTTTTCGAAATCAACCCGAAAATAGCTACCCGCGTGTCAATGTCGCCGTCGGTCACGAGGCCTTGGTTGTCGGGCCAGATTACTTTGAAAACCGATCCGAAAGAACGACTTTCGACAATACGAGGCCCTCACAATGGAAAGCTGACACTCTACCGTCTGCGGTTTTGCAAAAAAACCGATTCCTACGCCGCCAGTCTCTTCGCCAAGCGAGAGTAAGCTAACACTCAAACAGCGTTGTTGGGGATACATTTGGACAAACATTTTTGGTTTGAAAGTCGACGAATACATGAAAAGGTATGAAAACAAAAGGCGAATAGGATACGAAGTACCCACAAGTATAATAGTTTTTTTAGCAATTATTGTTGATCCTTTTGTTATTTTAATTTTTGCAACAACTTCCATTTTATGTTTTAAAATATCCTAATGTATGTGTTTTATTTCTGTATGTCTCTTTTATAATGTATGCAATGAAGTTTTAAGGTATCTGAAGGTATCACTAAGACTTTCGACTTTAACCATGGTCCACTTTAAGAAAGCAACGCTATAGCTTCATACTTAGTACAGATTGAAATATACGTTAGCATGGTCTGAGATAAGGAAATAGACGTAATCTCTTATTATTAATACGTATCGTACTGTTGTAATTAAATACTGATGTTCTTAATAAAAACCATAGGCTGAGGGCAAGTGGAGTTCATTTCAGAGGGATTGTCCAAAAGGTATGTGCTTATTGTTATTATTGTTATTATAATTCGTTTCACGGACTCGCGTATTCCGCGAATTATGATATAAAGATATTGGAATTTATTTTAATGCGATTAAATTACATCAATATAACAATTATCTTACCGCGATTTCAATATTTCGACTGATAAGGCACGCAGTGATAACAGTGAGTTATTTTTATTCGCCGACAAACGTTAGGGATGGTCAAGGTGTAACAATATTAATTTTTTTATTTACATCAAATACTGTAACTTTGAGAGAAATATTTAAGTGGATAGCTCACGTGTTGAAAAGTTATTATACCATACAATAATTACGTGCAGTTAATACAGATAAATTGTCAAATAAAGAATACTAACAAAATAATTTACTGCATCTAATATAAAGCAAGGCTTTTATGTATTATTCCACTAGGGAACTACAAAACTAAAAGCGTGTTTGATCACTTTTAGTTCGTTTCCGCTTTTATAATTGATCAAAAGTTAGAGTTGCCACTCATACTTTACATTCAAAAGCTTAAAATTATTTATTTACATTATTAATTGGGAACCCGGCAGACGTATAAAAAGATTTCTACCTATTAGTTTATCAATGATTCAATTATTATTGATTAGGTACCTGGAGTTATCAATGACTTTCCAATCGTAAATGCGCTCCATACTCCAATATCTATACCAATTTTCATGACGACTGATAAAACGGCTTAGAAGTTTTAACTGTAGCGCCATCTTGTGGCGAGTTACAACAAACTGGATAGTATTTATTCGCAAAGTATTTGTGTATGCACACATACATATGTATATGTACTTATGTACGGATATGTTATACTTTTGTTTGTTTGTTTCCTCCGGTTTATTTTGCCGGTCTATCTTCGGTTAGCGTAATGATAAGCTGGTAGAGAATGCACTGCGACCGGTATTTGTCGCTTCGATGTAAATTATTAGCGTTCACTAAAGTTTAAATAAAAACATAAATAATTCTTTCACGAGCAGAAAATCAAGTATGTTCGGTTTTTTAACGTTATAAATACTTAAAGTCATACTAGTACATTCAAGGGAATAATAAACATTAATATTTTAATTTTGCTTTTGGTTTTGTGTCATAATGCCGTCTTATTAAATTACTTACGTTCGTGAGGCACTTCGTGTGATCATTCAGAATGTACATGTGATTTACCTGTAACAAAGAAAGCTGTCATTACATTGATCCATGGTGAGATAAATAACAATAATATTTTGGGAAATCTTTACACCAAATCGCACCCAAAAGTGCAATCTGTGCTGTGGCAACCTGCATCCTTGTTACGTACCACAGCTGTGCAGCATACTCCACTACGATGATGCAGCGCGAATTGGGGGATCATTGTAGTATAAATAGAATACGAGGAACATGTTTCAATATAAGATCGTCCGCAAATCCCATAGATCCAGTTTGTTCACGAGAACAACAACTGGCTCACGTTAAAATATTTCTATGTAATCCTACTATTACACATACTCCGTCTTTGGTGCAGTGGAAAGTGAGTCCGACTGAGTGCTGAGCCGGTGGTCGCGGGTTCGATTTCCACGCACGACATAAATTTGTGTGATAAACACAAGCATTTGTTCTGTCTGTTAGTTTGGGTTTAAAAATATCTATATATTTACATATATGTATCGTAATTATCATAGCATGTTATGTTATCATAATCGACACATCAGCACATGCACTAAGAATCCAATTTAGGACCAAGTGGCCGTGCGAGATACCTTTGGATATTCATCATTTATAAAAATATACATATTGTGGCGGTTACTTCCCATAAGGGCAAAAACAACCTAAGAACTTCCACAGCCTACGGGCCTGAATATCCTTATTCTCTTTCATCTCTTGTACTTTTATCAAATTCTTCGTACAAGTATCGTCTAATATAAGTGACATCAACCGGACCTTCTTTATAGAATGTCCCATGACATGACATCGCTAATTTTTAATAATTAAATTAGATGAAAAGTAATAGGATTAGGAAAGTTATCAGTGACCCGATCGGACGTTGCCTGAAGGAATTACAGGGCACAATTAATAGCGCGCCGGGAGCTCGCTGGGACACGTTTCGGCAACCGCTCCTAATCTTGTAAAGCATTTCACGGACATTTTTACAAGTTCCCTAACGAGACTCTTTGATCTTAACTCTGACGTTCGTTAAAATTGCTTAATATAATAAGGTTCGGAATTAATTTAATCGCATTAAAATATCGCGCGCGTAATAGAATTATACGTGTAACAAGTTAATTATAAACAGAAATATACACGAGAATTTTGTCGGCAATTTGTGTTAATCTCAAAATACAACACGTTAATTATAATTATATTGAAAATTTAATTACATTAACGTTAATTCCATGTTCTATTTTTAACTATTATTATTTAGACAAATGTTTACAACATTTATAAATTAACGAATTTAATAAAAATATCTCACGAATACTAATACATTTAGTACAATAATTAATACATTAACACTCAATACAATTAATTGAATTTGTCCTTTTATTCAGATATAAAATTAAACTTGATTAAACATTATTACTTTGTATACGCTGTACAAATAAATATCTTTTTAAATGAAAGTTCTAAACGCTCTTAGTACTGAACGGTTTTATATACAAAAAGTGATATACAATATCATAGATTATGTAAAGCTCAGTAGAAACGCCTACAAAAAACAATTCCTTTTCTGCCTATTTGAAATTTCAGAAACGTTCCATTTCACGTCAATGTCACGCTGCGTCGACGAGATAAGGACAAACGATAATAAAGCAGCCGCCCGCGCACTGTAGTGTGTTTCAAAATATTATTTATAAAAGCACTGAGATACTATTCAAAACTTGAAAACATAGCCGCTATGGTAGGTAAATGTAATAATTTAGAAATTACAAGATAAATATTATTTCCAGGAACTTTGCTTATTATATCAGTTGTTATTAATTTCAACGATAAACATTGCTTTGGTTCATCCAATGATCAAGTCACGCATAAATAATTTCAATTTTCAACATAAACTTAGCCGACTTACACTTTCCATTTCTATTCTTAAAAGGTCATTTAGTAAAATAAAATCATAACAATAGTTGGTTAAATGAAATCAGCACGACACAAAGTAATTAAATCTCCCAAGAATATATTAAAAGAGGAAGAAGATAAGGAGATGAAGAAATATTAAATAAATAAAAATATGGGTATGATTGAATATTTATAATGACATTTAGTTAATGTATGTATAGTGTGTATACTTTATATTAGAAACTACGGATTTTATGATTTCTTTGCCTATATTGGCAAAGAATATCGGTGATGGTAGATACCGACCTGCTGGTGCGTAAAGATTAGCGAATCAAACCGTAATGTCGGGGGTGGCAGGTTCCATTCCCACTCGGGACAAATATAGGTTATACAAGCGTGACTACTTACTCTTAAAATAACCGTAACGCCAGGTCCCTAGCGGGGTAGGCAGAACACCGAGTGCCAACCCTCTCTGTCCTTACAAACCTGACGTGCTTCGTCGACATTCCTATTTATTAATATCTAAGTTCTGTATAGATTTATATTATTAGTATTGCTTGTTACATAAAAAAACTTTAATTACGTCACAAAACCGTGTTCATAAAGCAAACGCTCAGCTTTGCCGCGATTTACTAACACTTAAGCAATTTTTCAGATGAGAAGGGAAATTCTATTGCCAGAAACATTACGTATACGATCCTTTGGATATTGGGCAGGTGTGGAGAGCAAAAAAATTAGTGTATTTCAATAGTATTTTTCGACCCTCGCCACCCTTTTATGTGCGCCCACCCACCTCCTTCACTACTTCTAAGCAAAACATATTACGTGCCTCTTTGCAAGATTTTTCATTGCGCGTTTATGTCAGAAAAAGTCAATGAAAATTGGTAATAATGTTATTACCAATTCAATAAACTGACACTAATAGTGATATTGCTACAACTGAAGACGTTTTCAGTTGTCCATTAGAATCATTACCTGCTTGTGATCGCTCTCCCGTCACTCTTTCAACTTATGAATATCACAGAATGCAGTCCATTGACACACACGAAGATGTTCCCACAAGCGCTCGGACGTTGCCAGCGCCTCAATGGAATACTAAACTACACAAATGAACGCCATCCGTGTGGGCTGCGGTGGGGGCTCGGGGTTGGAGCGTGGGGGATGGCTGAACTCTGATATTTCTTTTACATCGAGAACATTTTGCTATTTCGATGAAAAACGTAATAAGGCAGTTGAGCCGTGTACCAACTGTATTCGGGTCGTTATTGCGCTGTAATAACAAAAGCATATTGGTTTTCAATGGGCAATGAAGCCCACGGACATGTGCAATCAGTTTCAATTTGAATCAAAGCAATATTGCCAGTCATATGTATATTTTATAACAAATCAAACGAGGCATAATCCTCAAGCGAGTACTCTGGGTTCGATTTACAATACTGTCCAAAATGCAAACGCTGTGAGTCATAATTAACACAGCCAAGGTATTTTTTATTGTAGAGTTAACGTTTAGAGCTGTTCGGCCCATGTCCAAGAACATTCAATTTCCATTCAACGCATACATAGATGTACATACGTATTGGTTTCTAGATAGATGAAATTATTTAAAGCATGAATGAACAGGCATTTACTACTCTAGCGTGCTACATCCCACACACAGCACCTTGCTTACCACCACCAGATGAGATTGTGGTATAACGCAAACCTTAATAAAAAATACTTAATTGTCTTTCAAAAATCACACACCACTGTCTAATTTTGCCGCTCAGCAGCAGCGCTTGTTTGCGTTAAGCTGACAAATGACACATATAATGTAACGAGGGCAGTGGGTACACGTTGAACTCTGGTATTTCAGGCGGGCGGCCGCGAGGGCGGGCGGCTGTGGCTACAAATGCTAGGGGTCACGGTCTAGATCAAAGGTCAAAGGTTGTTGCAAGAGCGCACCGCTTCCTACTTCCGAGCTTCACCGACTGAACTAACACTAAACCAGTCATTCCTACCTTGCCGAAGTGAATTCAAATATGCAGAGCGACTTGCCAACTATCACTCGCTGTAGAGGCATAACCATGCAGCTCCTAAATATTGTTATAGCTAAGCCTTGAATAGATAATAAATAATGAAGTCTCTACACCATGACAGTTTTACACTTGGTTACTTATCTTGTGAGTATAAACAGACAAGTAAAGACGAGTAGAAAATTAAATCATTTTATCATTCAAATACCGAATCAGGCTGGAATTGAACTAAAAACGCAACACGCTCAACCAAAAATGATAATAATATAATTTTTTACACGTTTCTCGTCACCACATGTTTTAGTGAGTTTTATAAAATAAAATAATCTGTTTGTTGCATGCGCATGTGTCCTTTGTGTGGGTGAGAGGGCGGTGGAAACAGAGCATGAAGAACTACACTGTCATACATCATATTTGCAGATTAATACGAGATAACAATAAGAACATAGTGAGTGAGATAATGTATATTTATATATCTATGTACGTCGTTTCCTTACGTAAGAAAACAATACTCGAGCATTTTCATCACGTAATTGGATAATAAGACACGACAAGAGATTACACGTTTCACGTGATCTATAGAGGCCTAATAATTTAAACTCTAGAACACGAGAGCGAGGACGGGTATGCAAATCGGCTCGGACAAACAGAGGCTGGAGGCTTTCAATTAACGGCACAGTGGAGCCGAGCGATACGGGTGTCATCTGGGTATAACGTTACAGACGTTTGCATAATTGGTGGACACACGGGCAGGAATTGCGACCGGTGCCGCGGCTGATATTTTGTTTACATTAAACAAATAAATTATTATTATTTTTAACATGAATAACTCACATATGTAATTAACAGCGTTTAAGCTGTAGCGAAAGTTTTATTTTATGTCACATGTGTTAAATGAAGACGAATTTCAGCAGTTTTACGTGTGTACATGTTCTATGTACGAGTATGTATGTAAAGTAGACTAAGTGTTAAAAATATTAAAATGTTTACAGGACGAGTTTGCTACTAATTAATTTGAGGTCCGGGTAGGCTGCGTGTAACAAGTGTAATCAGGCTTTATTAATCTAAGAGCCCTAAATAAACATCACGTGTACTATAATTATTAATATGCTACAAATTTAGAATTTTAATGTTGTCGAACCTGTTAATTACTAGGGAGTTATAAATTACCTGACAAGGTTTTATTGAGGCCATGTATGGAAATTCACAACGATAAAATTAGATTTGTATGTATATAAAACAACGATTGCTTACAGTAAATTATCTCGTACATGGTTCACCGCCCTTAGGCTTAGTAAGACAAATTTTATTGTTATCATTACGTGATAGGTATGTACCTATCAACAATTGTAAATTGTATCCCGATAATGTTTAATCTAACACCAGTTTTACATAATTATTTTGCTAATTATGAACGCCGCGTTTCAATACAAAAGTGAATTCCGCATATATCCAGTGCACGTAGGTGTCTGTCGGCGGTGGCATTAGCAGGTGCGGGCGAGCTTTAAGCTGCAGCACTGTGGGCGTTTCGACTTTAAAAAGTTTGAACGTTCACGGCAACATACGGGCAGTATAAATTGAAATAATTTAGATATACCTATTTGGACACTTTCTATCAAAGTCTACAAAGATTATGTACTCGTCTTTTAATTTTTACTGAACCTATACCGCTTGAGAATATAATACACAAGTATTACCAGAAAGTGTCATTGGTAGGGGTGTCAATTTTATTAGCTAGACGATTTCTATTTAATAACAAATCAATATGATCGAATATTAATGGCGCATTAATCTACTTCTA
>DVPR01000481.1:0-13750 GCA_018239345.1 Oxynetra stangelandi
CCCCCATACATACAACCTGGAATCATTCAAGTCAAGAGTGAATAGGCACTTTCTAGGCAAGCGTGCTTCATCCTAGGGTGCATCCTGCTTTCCATCGGGTGGGATAGCAGTCAAACGCGAGCCTATAGCTAAATAAAATAAAAAAATTCCAAGAATTACAGTGCGCATAAGGAAATTACGAAAATGTAATATTTTGTGGTTAAATATTTTTTTTCACTGATCAATATATTACTCGTATATTTTTAAAGTAACTATTGCTTAATCAAACTAAAGTATTTGAAACTTGTGTCCATATATTTTAATAAATATTACTCAGACATTACAACATAAATAAAACTTTGATTCGAATCGGAAGTATTATTTCACGATCATCGTCACTCATCAAAGGACCCAAGGGCCGTTATCGATATAACCACATGATTGAAATAAAACATAAAATTAACATTATTCATTTTAGCATATCTGTCTTCAAATCGAGGGGCTGAGGTTCAAAACTTGACCAGCCACTTTTAGAATTAAATATCACTTGGTATAACTTTGAAAAAAAAAACCATTGTAAGGAAATCAGTATATTACACTTCTTCATCTTTTCTTCATATTCATCTAGTGTTTAGTGATTAGTCTAGTGTAGTGGGCTTTGGGGTTAGGGTTAATCTGATTCTGAAAGGATGCATAACGAAGGACCAAATAAAAACACACTATATACTGTTATACACATTTACTATATACGATAATTAGAAATTATACTATACAAATAAAACTACGTAGTTATACAAAGAATGTATGCTTACCATACTATTGGTTAAATTATACATTACATATTAGTAAGTCATGCGATTAAAATATTTCACTATAAAAATAACTACAGAAGATTTTATGTAACTATGTTCCCATATCCACAGTAGGTATAACACTAAGTCATGTTTTCTACGCCATACGTACATTAAAATATGTGTATAATATAATATAATTTAATCTTTTACATAATTTCATTTGAAAATTTCATTTCTATACAAGATTTCAATTCATTACGCATTGCTCTGTTTTTTTTTACATTACATCATTATAATTATATAGAAATTCAAAAAAATAATTAAAGCACCGTACAAATGAATAAATCCCTGATCGCATTGGTTCAATATTATATAGATTTTGTATAGTGCATATATCATAGGGTTGTCAAAATATAATTTATACATACGTGATAATACAATTTGGTATAAAAGCATTTTGATCCATTAATTGGTCTGTTCTGAGGACGAACTCCACAAGGACGATTATAGCAGTAAAAAGGGTTCATAGAATTTTTTTGCCATTTCCTATTTTGAATGTTTTTTTACCATTTCATAATTTGGTGAAATGTTATTTAAATTTAGAAATACATGATCAAAAATTAATGAAATATTTGGACTCAATTATTTTCAATATGGGCACAATTATTTTTGATAAATATGTATTGATCATTCATATTCATACAAAGAAAAACTAAAAAAATGTAAAATCTTTTTATTTCCCTTTCGCATTTTTAAGATTACATGCAAACATAATGACTGCCGCTTTTTTCAGCGTACCCACTTTGAATATTATCGCAGTGAAAAAAATGCGTTTCCTTGAAAATATTTACTGAAAGGATTAGTTCTCATTATTTATAAAATCGCACGCGTTTGCGTTTGTTTAATACATGTACATATACAGTGATTTTTCACTTTAACGCAATAATATGCGATCGGTTTTTAAATCAATTCATATTGTTGTATTATTTGTTCGGGTTATTATTATTAAATTAATAATACAGTATATTATTTAAGGCATCAGAAGTAAAAGTATTTAAAGAGATATATTGAAATATGTTTGTAACGTTGTATGATTATTAGAACGTAACGAACTATAGACACAAGACACTTACGATTGAAGTAGTACGTGAGATGTGCACCAGCCATTCATTCTATTATTCCTTCATTTGACTTATCATTTGATGCGCCAGAAATTGTATTAGCCTTAATTATTTTAGTTATCCGGAAATTAATGCGCCCTGGCGGCTTTATCAAAATGACAGTTGACGGTAATTTAATACATTTGTATGCGTATATACACCGTGAATTTCCTGAAAAATATTTTCTAGATATATTTGTTAGTATTTAATAAAGTATATTCGGATTATTAATCTTGAAGGATGCACTTGGATCAAAAGTATTTGTCACAACCCTATCCTGTTTACATTTGTGGGTTTAAGCGGTAGGAATATACTATATAATTTCATGAATTATTAATGTCATTTCGTGCACTCTAATAATTCAATTATTTCCATATTCGATTATGGAAAATATGTTAAAGTTTATGCCCATGTCGAGCTATATTGAACGGTTGGACACATAGTGCCTTTAACCGCTGAACGTGGCCCTTCAATTCAGATGGATGTACCATAAATATAAGTCATACTCAATTACTGTCATACCCATTCCTATAGTAACCCTTTCATGGCGGTGGAGAAAAATTTGTAACCCATTCAAAGCGATGGGTGAAAATGTGTAACCCTTTCGAATCAGTGGGGACAAATGTGTAACCCTTAAATCCTACCACACACATATTTTATATAGAGAACCTTTATACGTTTAACAATGGAACTGAGACATTTGTTTTCCTTTTAACTTTATTTGTCTGTGAAAGATATACTGTAATAAAGTACAGTTTTACGAGGACCGTCTGTACTACGTTCGGTCGTTAACTAGTCAAATTGTATACAAAGTTACATTCCACTAGCAAGCTGCGTCAGTTAAAGAACAAAGGCTAGTTGAAATTGTCTTTGTGGGTGGTAACGTGCGTAACTTTCCGTAAAAGGCAGTTAAACTAATACTACTTTAAATTACAGTTTGAAGGTGACAGAGCCCATCGTCCAAGGTTACGCTTAATCAACGCCATCGCCGCAACAGCCTGTATGGTTGTACGGCTGTTTACATTGTGCTATTTAAGTGACCTCAAGGTAGTAGGCAGTCGTCTCCTACACTATATTACCTCCGTTCATTCTGCTGGTACATTATTCCCACAAGGCCAACTTACCGTTTTCTGTAAGAGACAGGAAATAAACTACGATTCCATTACCTTCGATGTGAGTGCAATAAGTGGATATATTTATTACATAGTTCTAAGGTGCAGAGGTAGAAAAAAATATTTTTAATTGATTATTCACGGGGAAAAAATAATGAATTTTGATACATGAAACCATTCATAATGATATTGTGTATGATTCTTGATTTTATATTTTTGTATATATTGTTATTTATATTCTACATGCATTAATTACTAATAGTATAGTGATAAAATGTTAATTTGATTTCATCTACAATAAATTTAATACATATACTATACTATACTAATAGGTAAATATTTATTTAATACGATATGTTTAAGCATAATACGAAGATATTTTATAAGATTCTGCTGCTACGATAGCCCAGCTTTATCTTTGAATGACGTTATAAGGGTTGGTCACATAAGCTGACATTTAATTTACAATAATATGAAACATTAAACAAAACAATCTAAAATGACCCTGAGACTATTATCCTTCTACGCACCCTATTGCTGTCCATAATTGTACACATGCAAAAACAGTCTGCACTCGACTTAACGCGCTAATACACTAAGAAATATAGTTAAATTTCCTCGCGCTATTGATAATATGGAGCAGAACGAAAATTAGATTGCGCAACTAACCTAATATTGAATTTTGTCTATAATATCTAGTAATGTAAGAAACACTGAGATTATAAAAGAGACTGAAAGAGATTTAGTGAAAACTGCATGTGTACAGAAAGCGAAATATGTAAAATTTCATTAACATTTGTATGAAGAATATTGTCTTATATTGACACGACTTGAGATAATCATTTCAACGACTGAGACAAAGAAATGTCGAGGATTGAACGCCTGCTGTTCTCGAAGGATTTCGCCGAAGGGCCATCTAATAGGCAATAACAAAAAGAGATAATAAAATAGCGAACCGTTTTATTACATTAGTCTTCCTTTCTTTTTTGTTCGCTTTTCATTAACATTTAAAAAAAAAAAACCAAAATTTTCTTTGACGATTATTTTGAAACATAGCACGTCATTTGCATTTCGTTATATATACATATATAATGTGACTTTAATTTTTATGAGTTTTATTCGTGCAATAAAACTTATGCTATATATGTAAATTATATAATATTTATATAAAATAAGTAACTCTAAAGAAGATTGACCGGCTATGTCGGTAAAATAGATATATACGTACTTATCAATAAGCATCTACTTACATGACAAACCTACCTCATAACGCCACTAAAAGCCGCCAGCCGATAGACAGGTGCGAGATCTAGAAGCACATCAATACGACACACATACACGAATAATCGTTTACAAAAATAGTCACGTGCCACGTCCCTCTCAATATCCATTAAAGCCTGTTCCATGCAGTTTGTCGTGATTGGATCTTTAATATTGAGATATTAATTTTTCTATGCCCATTACAAGCACGTATGAGCATAAGTGAATGAAAAACAGACTTTACAGGTAGCTATTTTTTATTTTCGAATATTTCATGATCTAGTATTATTAATTTGATATGGATTCAATATTGGCACAGTGAAGCTGCTATTTTAAAGAATTATCGCCAACCCTTTTATTGTCCGTCGGACGATTGCGGGTATTCTCTCATAGCGCTAAGGATTAAGGTGATAGACGGTCACCTGGCGAATTGCGGATTTGCCCACTCACGCCTCAGAGACCATTAGAGAGAACTCTAGTTTATCCAGCTTTACTTGCGATATTTTCACCACCGCTACATCAAGGCATATATAAACCTTTATATGTCGAGAATAATTAATATCTCAATGTTTAAAACACGATCACAATTATAATAATTTCGACGATACAAACGTAACATAACAGTAGTTGGTATGAGACAAATAAACCGATTTACATTAATATATATATATATATATGAATGTTCACTAGGAATCATTTAATATACACGCACAGTTATGTCCACACATATGCTTAAAACGAACAGTATATTATGAATTAAGTGATACAATTTGGTCATTACGTGTTTACTTGATTGCCAATATAAGACATGATGTCATGTTAAAATTTGAAAAATGATTTTAAAACACATACAATCACGATTAAACACGATAATTACTAAAATTCTATATATAATACTATTCGAATAATATAGTCTACATAGTCGTACAAATAAATGACTATACAAATGTTTATGTTAATAAAAATATTCAAGTGAATATTTAACTTTCTAAATATATTAATAAAATGGTAATAATGATTTAATAATATTCGTTGTTTACAGTTAGTAATATTCTAAATATTCATAGCAAAAGAAATACATTAAATTCTACAAACAGCATCGATATTATTATATTCTTCCATGGAATTTTCACTAATTCACTTATATTATCATTTCCTAACGCTACTCCCAACTGATTTGGGGTCGGCGCAATATATTTGTCTTTTCTATTTTATTCCATTAGCCGTTTTATCAGCTTATTCATATCATCTTTTAGGCAATCCAAATAGTAATTTACGTAAGTTATCACACAATAGAATGTTATTTACCAGGTATTACCTTAGATATTTAATAAACATACTCGTATGTTATATGATATGAAACCAGTTAATTTTTCCAAGCATCTATTTTGCGGTGTATGCACTTTTCGTAATACTTTTTGTTTATTATAACTTTTTGGCTAATATAATAAAGCTCTGCAATTTAACATTGCAGTTCTTAAATTTCTCGGGCGTTATAATTATTCATTACCACAAATTATAAATAACCATATATTCTCAGGAAATATAAATCATAATGCATTTCTAGAATAATATGCCCCAGAACACGAGTGAATTTTGAAAATCCTTGTTAATTCAAAATTTAAGATCAACAGGCATGGCCGATCATATTGTTAATTTGCACTAAAATAAATTCGACTGCAATCATAAATCAATAGAACTGTGGTATTGATTAGCGATATAATTACAATAATATTGAGCACGCACTAGGTATCAGAAGCACAGATACACAAGCAGCGCGTCACTCCCGAGTACACATCAGAGCACTAGTACGTACACGACACCACTGGGCCACTAAAAGTAGTATATTTGGTCTGCTGCTTCGAAATGCACATGCTTTTTGCCCTGCGGCGGCAACACCACCAACAACCATCAAGCCGGATGTTTTTTGCCGTTACGCCCTTCCACGTTCACGCACTCTTTACCGTTTTTAACCGGGCTCTTTTCATCGTCACTTTTGTCGGGCTCGTTAATTTGGGGGATTTGTTTATTTTTAGGGGAGTCCGTAGCGTCTCTGTCCGCTTGCGTGAGTACCTCTTGCACGTGGATCGTGAGCTCCGGCCGGACCACGTGCGTGAAAGGTAGCAGAGCTCCGGCGACGTCCATCGTATTATTGATGTTCCTATGCCAGAGCTCCAGCACGACGCTGCGCCGTTGCTACTTGTACCTGGGCGGACCTAGCCACCCGCAGCCGAACACCTAATACAAAGTCAATTTGTATTTTGTACATGAACATTTCACATAGTCGTGTAGTCTCGGCAGTTTATGTTTTAAATATAAATATACCGAATTATATAGCATATTAGAATACACACAATAAACCGGACACCCAAAATATACCGGCTACCAATTACTCAAGTGTCTGTTAACTCCAACTTTACTTACCAGTACTGCTACGCTCGGGCTCTCTTTAATTAATCTCTCTAAATAATTTTACTTATCTATCTGACGGAAATGAAATTTTCTGAGAATACATACCCGTTTTACTTATTTTACATAATTCAAAAATAAAACACATACATACATACCTGGCAGATGACTAATGTCAATAGTAACAATACCAGCAACGCGATCACGCCCCACACTACGCCGAGCTGCGTCAGGGCGAAAATATACAAGGTCCGATGACACCACTGGTTCGGCTCGAAAAGCGTGGGCGCGTAGTCAGGCCACATGATGCCCAGTGTCCAGTAGTTACCGAAGCCGAACCTAATGACAATATTTGTAAATAAGTAACGTACAATATGGTATCACCAAAACAAAAACAGACATTAGTTCCGTATAAATACGTGAAGTAAGAAAGCGGTAAGTTCTATTAGATTTTATTATTAGTGTTGCTTGAATTTATCAGCACGGTATTTTACAAAGACAATATTTAGTTTGAATACATTGATTCCAGAAGGGTACAATCGTTGGACACGGTTCTGAGAGACAATTCGATTAAAGGTCAACTTAATGAAACGATCCTTCGTCAGGATTAAACACCTCCTGAATTTTAATGAAGGTAAATTTAAATTCTGCATTTGTAATATTATCGTCCACTTCCTGCCACTTTAAAACCGGGTGCGATTTACCATGATATAATAATATCTCGGCGCTACGGTATCCAGATAGCTGACAAATAACATGTAAAAATTCTTAAATATATATTTGTATATAACTTTTCACCCAGCAACAGACCAATTACTCATCTTCTATCATGTAAATATATTTTACGCCGTAATAGCAGTCAGCATCACCAACCACTAAATTAAAAGGCCTGTCAATGATAACTCCTTTGCTGATTGTTTTAATACTTTAATATTACACGTGTGTATCACACATATATACACAATAATGCAAGGCTATCGTAAGACATTGGAGCACGGGCCTCTGATATTCGTAACGGTTTTGACGGTTCATTTTATAGAAGGAAGTCTTCCTTAAGGCGAGCGATACACTGAAAGAAGTATTTACAAAATAAATAATAAGCGGGCTTTCTCATCGATTCAGACCCGCTAAAGATTATAGTTCACACTTCCAACATACCCTAATTCTTAACAACATTGCGTTCTTGGATGCATGTTTACTACATAGGTATTTAAAAAAATAATAACGAACAAATATCTTTGGAGATATCTACGTGATTCCAAGCCAGGTGATTCAAAGATAGATACTTAGGAATTGCCTTTATTATTGTAACCATACGGTGGTAGGCTACTGTTTATCCTGGGTACGAATCGAACCTATAACCCCCAGCTCGCCAGTCAGGCTCATTAACTGGCCATTTAAGTTAGTTGGAAGCTGGCATTCTGCTTATACCAAGAAACTTAGTTAGAAGTATTATGCTCAACCTAAGAAGCATCTGGTAAATGAATTAAAGACTGGACGCAAGATTTTGAATACCTAAGATGCACGAATTAACTGTATTCTTTATAAAATGATTTAAGTTAAGAGTCTTGGCAGAACATAAATTTTGTCTAAGAACTCTTTTGAGTTATAATCCATCCTGACGATAAGGGTTTAAGCCCTTAAAAGGGTGCCATTCATTTAGTAGTCACAGAATTGAAATGAATTGTTAACGAATATATCACACTCGTATACACATATAAATTATAAAATGTTACTTGAAAGTATTTACATACTAATGACAGAGAATAATATAACAACAAAAATTTTGCTAACGATATTATTAAATTGTTGTTTTTCCATCGTCATTAATGTTCGTAATATTTTTTAAAATTTCGTGTTGCTGTTTTTCCCAAATCCGCCCACAGGAATTGGACTGAAATCACCCAACGTCGTTCATAACTTTGGTTTTAATGTCCTTAATCCCCGATCAGTAAATCCGAGCCATTATTTCGGACTTGACGAATTCAAATGAACAACATTTCACCCACGTATATTTTTCAATGAACGAACAATGAATATTTTAGTTACCCGTAACAGATATTATTAAAGTATACGAAATTAATTAAAACTAAATATGTAATTCTATAACTTGACACAGAAAGAGCATATTATATACATATATCATCACACTCTTATTTGTACTAAATAGGAATCGCATTCGCAACCTCCGATTCAATAATAGAGGCCAGTAACCATTGAACTGCGCGATGATTCAAAATAATGATTAAACTTCGCCGTTCAGTTGAAAAACGAATCATTAATCGTTGAACAGTTAAACGTATTACCGCTGAGTCAGCGCGCTCATCGCACCTCCGCAAAGAAAACTCTATAGTTCGATGGAGCCTGCTGTTCTTTGCAATCAATGTTGTTTTCTAATTAGTCTGCAAGAACTAATTAAGTTACTTATCATTTCATTAAAACAAGTATAAAAAAAGAAACAATAAATACAATAAAATAATACAGTGCAGTACAAATTTTCTAATATTACCAAGAATGAAAATATAATAAAGGTTAGTAATGATAAAAGAACACAACCCCATATCAACCAAGATGGAAACTAAATATCTAAATTAGTCGTATTTTAGTCTAAATTTACCTAAGGAGCAGTCGAGTGATAGGGCAGCTAATTATAGCTTGGCTGAGGCGTCTGTGCCGAGTTACCACAAAACGTCGTTCATTGCAATTCATGGACAGTTTCATACGGCAATTAAACTTGTCTGCCAAGAATACACAAATCAAGCCAAGAGCTTCTGCTTGAAGTATAAATTACTCTAACTAACGAGCTTGAAGAATGATTGTTTACGTATTTACATGAATCACAATTAGGTTTTGGCATTTAGTTACAGAAATATACTAGAACAATGTTAATTCTCAACATTAGTAGGCTAACATATGCATTCAGATGCCCAGAACGTTAAGTCAAAACATATATTTTGTTTTTATCTTGTTGCTTTTCTTTGTATTTATTTTAAAGAAGTCATAGAAGAGTCCTCTTTCAGTCCACTTACCAGCCCATCAGGAACCCTGTCAATGTAGACGCCAGGATTCTCTCGGGGACACTTGGAGAGGAATTGGAGCTCCTACTGGCAAGTTGTGCCCACAGCAGCCAACAGATCCCCACCGCGCCAGCAGAACCCCCCACGACCATGTAAACGGGGATGCGCGGCTCCGCTGGACAGTCGCGGATATACTGCACACCTAGGTTATATTCAAAATTCATCTTGCACTTTACAATTATTTCTTGACAGTTTTTTTTTTATTATCTTTAAATGAAATTGAGAAGTATAAAAAAGGCCATGATGAATTACTAGGAGTTGTATATATTTTCATATGAATACATTAAAATCAATGTGAAACTCGGAGAGTAAAATTCAATTAACCCTAAAATAACAAAAGGCGTAAAATATCCGAGAAAATGTTTTATAAAGGATTTAAGATATTCCTGTGTTCTTCAAAGTGTCTAATCGTTCGAACTTTGCAAAACTTTTATGTTCTCCACTTTATAATTTGATGAGATCAAGAAACAAGTGAATACGCCGTCTGTTTCCGAACACCTATTAAACAGAAAGTTCATTTAAGCCTCTTAACTTGTTGCCATTAGGTTAGGGTGACATTCCTACGTCTGCTCCCCGCAATGTCGCCTTTAGCCGATCGCGGAGTAACGAGCATCATCTGCATTCCAACTAAATTAAATCAAACTGACGCCCCACTCGCGACATTTGATACAGCCGACTTTAAGTCAACAGCCAATAAATAGTTTTAGAACTTCAGAAAAAAGTTTGCATGCAACATTACATGATATTGGCAAAGTATAGTAAACAGAACAGTATCAGTAACTACTATGTAGATTAGAAGAAATTGTAAAAATAACAGAATTTACTCAAAATAATGTGCAAACAGAATTACATCATACTGATAGAAAGTAATAATATGAATGCAAATAATTGGCTTAATGCAGTAATGATCATAGAAAAAATGTAAGTCACAGAAATAGTGTAAGCAACACTCCTCACTTACCATATGTACTACTGCATCGGTGTACAAGTGGAGAAATGTAAATTACATTTGAAACGTAGGTTAATTAACAAATGATTGAAATTTTCCCAAAAGTGACAATTCCGTCTCCAATAATTGCTGGAAGATAGACATCTACATTGGCACAAAGATTCGTTGGAAACAGTTTAATTCATATCTTTCCATTTAGCTGAACTTTTTTGGCCAAGTGATATTTAAAGAAGGAAATGTGAATTGAGTTTGTTTCCTCGAAATTTAGTTTTGTTGATAACATTGCCGAACGTTGATTTCGAAAGAAGTGCGTATTATTTTCCATGTCGAAATATTCGGAAATCAGTTTACGAGTATAGTTAATATTAGGTATACAATTCCTTGTGTATAAAAGCAGGAACAATCATCAGGGAAGCTTTATTATTATTTCTAAGCGCATATGTCACTAACGTAAATCAAGTATAAAATTACAATCACGTAACAACATTACAAAAGTTAGGTTCGTAGCGTGATTTTTATGTAGGAGATGTTGTCCTAAATTGCCAAATTGGGAGAAACACGAGCGCTCACACGTAATCATCGGCCGCGCCATACAAAACAATGTGGGATTTCCCGGAGGACTCCCTCGAGGAAAACGCTAAAGTAATAAAATACACGATCACCTACAACTTGGAGAGAAATAAAGAGGCGGTGGAGTAAGATGCAAAGATTGATGAGATTTAGTTATTGAATGGGATCAAATTAGATTCGATATAAGTAAATGAATGCCATGACGTATTTTTATGGATGACAATAAAGTTTTTATTATTATTAGTTATGTTTTATAATTATATTAAGATTTTTTTGCATTATATAAAGATTGTTTCGTTTTTAAATGTAGGTATGTATATGTTGACATTCTTCTTGTTAACCCCGGCAGAACAAGGGATGAATTATCTGTCTTTCGTTAGAGGCGGCCTACTGCTGTACTAAAATGGGATCAAAAACAATTTTGGCGAGAATGTTCGAATTATTCACGTTGACGTTTCATCCCCCAGACTAATGGAATTCAAAGAAAATAAATCTAAAACACTTTACCCCTCTAAAGTACTAACGTTTGTCATATATACAAGTCGAAATAAAATACATATTAGCATCTTAATTTATATACAAACCTGAATAATTTAACATGGCACTAAGTAAAGCAACAAGAGTTGTTAAAGGTAAAAAGCATGTGTTATTTGGCACTTAGAGTATTATTCATTACCATGTCGATTCTAAATCTAAACAACAGCAATTAAAACCATTCATTACACATTATGGTATCTATTGTAGTAATCATGACATTAGACAATATAAGATACTGAGAAACATATAATAAATTAATCAGACAACATTTGGGAAGAAATAAAAAGTAGAATCAAACGAATATAGGATAGTAGAAGGGTATAATAAACATGTTAACATAACAAAGATGGAGATTATTGAAGCCAATAATATCTTTATATTAAATCAAATGACACAAATACAAAAGATTTGTATGCGGTGCTTCTTCAACTGTTTTTTGTTTATGTATGCTTGGTCTGGACACAGATATACATAGGTATAGTACAAGCTCTATGCTACCTAATGTTCTTTAACAACTCGATGGAATAAATCATCCCTAATTGTATAATAATCATTGTTTGTAGTTTAAACCCACATAAATAAATATAATTCTAATAATATCGCCGGGAACGTCAACAATATCCTAAAATGAGATCACGAGTAATTTGGACGGTAACGTCGTAATTTTTCCAAGATGACATTCAACGTCCGCGGGAATGAACGCTGACGAATTAACCCGCTTCCGTCAATCCGCCCGCTCTTTCGTGTAATTTTATTTGTAATGGAAAACTGGGCTTTATTTTGCACAATAACGACATTGATTTTAATTTGATTCTCGGTTCATTATATACCAACATTCACTGAAACGAACGGAATTTGATGTTCAATTTCGACAACGCTAATTGCCTATTAACAGTTGTAATTTTAAGATAATTGTAATAACTGGTTTTCGCTTTTATTAAGTTCAAGGGCCTCGATTATTCACAAAAAAATATTTACACATTTCAGTTTTGTTTTTATATGGCCACGACAAGACGTTTTACCCTTTGATCCCTAAAAGAGATGGTAAAAGCGAATTTTTCAATCATTACCGTCCTTCGTAGATCAAACAAAGGGGTCATTACAGTAAGTATTATTGAATGACAGACGAATAAAATTATGGAACATACGAAATCTGACAAAGCGAGTTTGCTATGACATTTTAAAAAAGTTAACTCAAATACATATCTCATAAATATAACTCATCCCTGTTAATATTACTTACCCACTATTAGCATAATTACAGGCAACGTGGACAAGCAGGCCAGGAACACCGTCATTACGACTGCGAAAAGAAATGCACATGATGGTGTCCATCATTTAGAATACTATTCCTGTGATACATACCTAAATATGTATATGGTATTATTTTTTCCTTATTGTTTACTGACATTTACTGCCACGTACTGCCTCATTTTAGGCAGTCAAAAGGTTATATATCTTCATATTCCCAGCTAGTATTACCAAAGCGACAATAGACCTTAAGTGTAACTCTTTAATAAAAACTGTATAACTTTGGATTTAGTTAGTAACCTACAAGTACTTTTAACGGTATTGGAGAAGTATCTAATATTTGGCACGCTACACTGTGAATTGCTACAATAAAACATACTGGTTCGGTTCATAATCTTGGCAGCTCGGCACACAAAGTCGACGGTGCCCGAGGCCTCCATGTTGGCGTCCTTGAGCTGGTAGGCCACGGAGCCATACGTGGTGAGGCCCACGCCGAGACCCATGCCGCTTCTTTCGTTGTACTTGTCTTGCTCACCGCACAGCCTCCGTTGTTCGTCTCCCGAAACCTACAAACATGTAAGTCTCAATAATTATACATTTTCCTCCTTGCCGGTCCAGTGGTCACTGATCCCGCTGAGATGACAATAGCGGA
>DVPR01000482.1:0-13749 GCA_018239345.1 Oxynetra stangelandi
TCACTCTTGACTTGAATAATTCCAGGTTGTATGTATGGGGGAAAAAAGCTTCCGGCAGGGAATTCCACTCTTTCGCATTGATAATTTCATGCTGATAATTTCATCTGTTTTCTCATGGATTATATATGTCAAACTACTCGTTCCTATCAGGAGCAATATGACGTTTTATTCTATTGGAAATCACAGCCAAACGAGCAATTTTGAAAACATCGGCGCTTCTCATCACTATGCAAATATCATTAACTTGTAAGTGTAGATACTTAACTGTAATTTAGCTTTTTCAGAATATTTTTCTCGATTCAATTTAATACACTCTAAAACCCAGCGTTCTGAGCTGATCAACGACCCTTTGTGTTTCAGGCTCATAAAACGCTATACTAGCGCCCCCTACCGCGAGACCATTGTTACATAATGTGATAACGGTAACAGCTCATAAAACGCTTTCAGCGCTTGAGAGCATGACAAAAGGCAATATGTTTGTTAAGTTAAATTTGCTGCCGGAATTTGAATCGGTTTAACAGTTTCTAGACCCGCAAAATGGTTTTATAGAACATTACGAGACACTTAAGAAGTGGAGATGCATTTGATTTTAATGCAGCAATATCCATTTACGTATGTACAATAAAAATATCGATTAACTTTATATGGCCGTGAAAAAAGTTTCATGTTGTTTATATACCATTATTTATATACCGTCTTGTTCTTTTATATACCATTATTTCAGCCACGTTTCTTCCCTAAGGCCGTGATTGAACACGTTTCGAATGTAGTTCATTTGTATTCAATACTTGTCACAAAATAAATGACGTAGCTTCCTTCCATCGTATGTATTTCACAGTATTGTGACAGCGCGTTCAGCGATCACTTACGGACGAATCATTGTCGAACTCCTTCTCACGACAGATCGACGTGTGAATAATTTGCCTTCTGCATTCCCCTCAAGCGAATTAAGCAGTTAAATTACGTTTTGTCTGAAATGATGTAGCGGTGGTGTTGTTCAATTTTAGAGACATTGCATCAGTAATGATATAACTCGTTATTTAACACACTCTGTTGCGATATAGCGGTGACATTTATTTATTTATATATTTCGATCCACATCCTTCTTCTTGTGTACAAGCCCTCCTGGTTTGTATTGAAAGAGTGTATAATTAAATTTATCTGGTAAGGTCACTGATTTCAAATAAATAGTTTGCATTCTAACACAAAGTCTAGCGTACAGTGCTCAATCAGAATAAAGAAGTTGCTCATTTTGTAAATACGTTTCCTAGTTGATAGTTGGTAACACGGGATTTATCCGATTTTATCCGCACAAAACATACAAACTTTAAATATGAATCGAGAATTCGAAATCAAAGCAATATCATATTTTACTATGACCATGAAACACCGGAACGTACTAAAAGTCACTCGTACAACAGATCACTTGCGGCGCAATAACTTTTTATGTCTCATGCCATAATTCCGCCGCGGTTCCGTGACACAACGTCGGATTGAGAATATTTTGTCACGCGATCATCAGTTCCAATTCCCTCTGTGAATATATAGTATATTTACTTATACTTTCTACGGGCGTATGGTGATTATAGTTAATGTCATTATTAAAAAAAACTGCAAATAATTATTAAGAAAACATATAACATCTTAATGTATTATTTGTATATAAGATTTATGTAACATGCTATACTCGTAACTTGATGCTTTGTTGAATTTACAGTCTTGTAATTAAAAGCTTAGAAAGGTTTTTTTTATATATAAAACCATAAAGAACTAAGTGTCGTTTGTGTCGCAGATTACTGGCAGCGCAGTAACCTTTTATGTCTCATGGTTTAATTCTGCCGTGGCTGCGCAACATAATACCCGATTTGTCGCATATTCTCACGGCACCAAAATGCCAGCTGAATACACAATGGAACCCAACTGTTTGGTGATGAAACTGGACTTAATAAATGCTTTTATAACAGATAATATACGTTATTACTTACTATTAATTCACTAATGGAACATGCTTGGATTTCACGTTTAATGACTTACTGAAGTGCTTTGTACAACTTATGTCATACTGAATAATTGTGACTTCGTCAATCCACATGGCAAAGTATGGTCGAGTACCCTAAGGCTTTGTAGCAGACAGGACTCGTGAGCAGTCGTAGAACATAAAAAGTGTTACAACCAAATAACCCACAAAACTCATTTTCAAAATATCACAGCTTACAAAATGTCAATCGGCCTATAGAACATTTGGCGTGCAATAACTTTTTGTGTCCCATCCAATAATTCTAACGCCGTTCCGTGACATAGAGTCGGATTTGTGGCATTTTGTTACGTCGATTTTGTACTGCATATATATATACGACTACAGTGTAGTAAATAAAAAATAAAATAAATTACCGTCCCGCCAGGTCCCCGGCGGGGTAGGCAGAGAACACCGAGTGCCAAACATCTCTGTGCTTACAAACCTGACGTGCTTCGTTTACATTCATCAGTCTTTTCATACATACACGCCTCTTTCATGTAGTACATCAATTTATTGAAAAAAGAAATCTACTTAATGTCACAAAGTTCTCTGAGGCGTGTGAATTCTATATGACGACGTTGGACCAGTATGGCAGACTATATTTATTACCTTTGATAATTAAAGATGATCCAATTTCATCTTGTGATTGTGTTTTATTGGTATGTTTGATGTGAAATTAATTCGATGTCGTTGTTCTTGCTGTATTCCATTCATTAGAGGTAATAAATAATGCTCACGCAAATAATCAGAAAATAACTCAAGTGAGTTTTAATAGGGTTCACTAAGCCTATGATCCGGTTAAATTAGAAGGTAGTGTTAAATGTATTGAAGTTTGTAAAATATTTTCAATTTTTAAGTTTTTAATATAATTTTAGGTTAAAATTTTAATATTTTCATGTGCATATTTGCATCAGACTAAATATGGCGATTTATTGTTTATTTGTAAAACCTTATACATATTTACACATAGTTGAGCAAATAAATGATTTTGATTTTCAACTTAAGTACTTACGATTAAATGAATATTTGAGTTTGGATAATGACATTCACACTACAAGGTCCACTAAACTGCTTGAACATACCGCAAACATATACGAATAAAACATGGATAAAAGCTTTGAAAGAAAGCGCTTTTATTCCGGTTAAGAGCCTTTATTCCGGTAGAACGTAGTTAGAGTGGTTAGAACGTTCTCTCCTAATGCAGAAAAATATTTTTGTATTAACGTTGTACTTACATTTTATAAAATATCATTTTTAGCAAGAGAATTAGAGCAATATGTCTCATGAAATTTTTTTAAAGGCATGGTGTCATCTCAAGCTAATTTTATGGATTCCATTTTCTTGTCTTTAGCCTATAGTCTTACATAACCCAACGCTACGAAGACATTTTTAAACGTGGATTTTCGTAAAGTGATTCTGATACGTTTCTTTTTTCTTTGTAACGTAAACTTTCACGTGTTTGCATATATAAATATATTGGAACATTGGCGCAATGAAAGTAAATTAATGACGCAATGTGAACATTGCGTTCCACTAGCATCACGACATGTACAAAGTGCATAAAAAAACAACGTCACAATGCATCTACAGTGGACAAAAAATTTGAATTGGGATCCGAACATAAGTTTGCTTTTATGTAGCTTTGTGTTAAGCTTTCCGCAGAACTGTTTGTAATCGAATTTCGACACATACGCTGCGCGAAAATATCCGAGTGGATAGAATGGATAAAAATGTTTGAGAGCATATTCGGAGGAGTTAATATTTTGTTGTTTTTAATATCACTACGGAAATTTTTATGAAAAGTATTAGCCGTACATTAGCGACTTGGGTGAAGATCCCCCACATTCAATCATAATAACCAACGAATGTTGACCTCTGGTATAGTGTTTATCGCTTGCAGAACTTAACTACCTGATATATTACACTGTATTCCGTATGATTTACTTTTCTTTGAAAGTCGACATTATGTAACATTATTTAGAATTTGGAAAATTGCTACACATGAGTTCACTTTAACAACGTTGAATGCTAAGGAGGTATATCTCATCCAATTCAGGCACATCTGCTTCGTGAACATTTTGCGATAAAGACAATAGGATTTATGTGACAAAAATAAAACTTTGCCACTTATGTTATACGCTAAATGTGATAACTGGCTGTATGTAAGCATCGTGTAAATACGTTAAACATATGTCTGTATGTCCGATTTAAACATAGATTCGTAAAGAGACTTCTGCCTAGCAATAGGACGTAAATAGAGAGTCAATTTAGCTTTTCAGCTTTTATTTAAACGCCAGATCGGTTTAAGGTAAGGTCTAAGAAAATTATAATAAATTATCTTATGTAATAAAAATTTAACTGATATGATTTAATTAATGTCCGAAATCACTTGTACATAAGGCTAATGTTACATAAATGGTTCTTTTCCGAGAAACAGAGGTTTACAGCGGTTTACGGGAAAGACCTGTACATAAAGGTAACTTTACAAAAACCTTTATTCTCGGAGTAACAGAATTGTACAGCGGGTCACTGTGATAGCAGCTGAAAATCCTAAACAGAGGAAACTTCACCCGTTAATGATCCCGAACCACCAGAACTTTTACACCTACTCGTATACTTTACGAAAAGTTACTGAAAATATTATAGTGTTCCCGCGGCTTCCTTATACTTTTATTGGTGTCCTGGGAACAAAGTTTCTGGTGCGGATAAAAGAAATCGCTCGAACTTTACTTACAGTCGTGTTCGGTGGCTATTTATAAGTCATCGTTCCACCGCAGGATAGTAGCGATGGTAAAAATATAGTATTCTTTTATGTGGGAGTATAGGCTCAAGTCCTGAACCCCTGGCGCGTCACGCTGAGCAGATTATTTTTGCCCAAACAGGATAGTATCAATAGAGGAAAAAATGCTATAACAATCCTGGAATATGTTGTATAGTGAATGTTTACTACGCACCAACTGTGCTCACATTTTGCGGCAATATTCATGTCACCTATATACTTATTTTAATCTTATAACATTCATGTTACTACGTAATAAAACCAAACTAATTTGACACTAAATGTCTTCCTTTTGCAGTTCTGTTCGAGGCAGGTGTCCATAGGCGGCAGCGGTCACTTGTGACGACTACATTCCCGTTTCCTACTGTCTTGAAATAAATAAATAAATTTTATTTCATCCAGTATAATATTTGGTGTATAGAAGAAAGTAGCCAAAAATGGATAGGTACAGTCACAAGTAATCATTGCTATAATGAACATCCGTGACTCATGTGGAAGGTACTCAATAATTATCCATGATATTTTTGGTTATCATTTACTCGTAATGATTCTATCAATACTGGGATATATTCAGATTCAAAAATAAATTGTTTTAGTATCAATTGCTTCAAGGTAGAGACCTATTTGTATCTCATATAAATAAATGTACACCTGAGTATTATAATATCCATATTACTATAGAAGGTTATATTATGCAATGGTATCTAACGTTAATATTAAAGAAACACCAGTAATAGAATCTGGCGTCAATTTGTGGGGATAAGGTATGGAGATATGGATAAAGAATTTATATTTATTATTATTTTTTATACTTTACAAGTAGGTATCAATAAACACATTTATGCTTCAAATTATAACAATAGCGAACACAATTATTCAGCAAATTATATAAAAATATAACTTATATTGCGAACGCAAAAATGTTACAGAAATATTTGACAGACTTAACTTTTGATTCGAAACAATTTCTAGGAAACAATTGGACCGTCCCAATGTTCCAGATAAAATTAAAGTAAAATCAATCAGTTTGTTGTAAAATTGCAAACAAAAATATTTACTATTACGTTTTTAATTTTACATTTAAGTATTTGATTTGGTTATTTGAAGTATTCATTGTTCATTTATTTATTGTTATTTAACCAAAATGACATTAAAATAAATAGTTTTTATTGTTAACTATGTATTGCAACTGTATTAGAAAAAAAGATCGATTTTTATATTACATAGTTAAAGCATGTTCCCATAGAAATTAAAACAAGTGTCGTTAGCATAAAAGGCATTAATGAAGATATCAAATTCAAAATACTTCGAATGTTGCTAGATATCCTAAAATTAATAAAAAAATATAATACCTTAAATATAACATATTAATTAATATAAAAAAGTTAAAGTAAACTTTAGAGAGACATATATCGCATATCGCTTATCTCGTTATAGTGAGACAAGATGATTAAGATGTGGTCGTATACGTAGCGTTTATTACGGCAACTGAGTGTACTTGAGTCGAGAGTACCTTGATACTGAACGCTGGAATACCATGTAATCAAGTAAGTTAAATCTCTTAAATGGTCTACCTTCTGTTGGCAACAAGTGCACCTAACAGTATTGTTAGGTTTTAACCTATGTTCGTTAGCGAGATACTTGTATATATATTAAATGAGGAAATGCGCGCTTGTTGCCATACAAGCGGTAAAACTACTACTACTATTTTGGAAAAATACACACAAACAATCTGATTGTAAAGCTAGTCTGAGATACATACATATGTATGTGTATGCGTGCAGATCTAGACACAAATAGACTTATACTAATAAATATCATATAAACATCAAAAAAATCTATATAACTATATCTTTATATGTATGTAGGTTTATCAGTCGTCCGATTACCACAGCCAAAGCACTGTCCAGGTTTGGATGAAATGTCCGTTTATAGAGACGTCCCAAGGTATTTACTAGTTTTACTGAGGGATCCGAGCTAACAACTTACCTACAGGTCAAGTCAATACAGTAGTCAAGTAAAGTCTATATGTAATATATTTCCGCAATATTTACTTTTGAAGTAACAATTAGTACATCTACCACTGTGGCAGAAAAGTTTCTCTGTAAAGTAGTAATTGACACACACACTAGGGAAAGAGTCATAAAGAGTAGCATCAAAATTATAGAAATTGGTAATATTCTCGACAAAGGTGATTAGGGTTTAATTAAATTATTGCCTATATATATATATTACCAATTTTTGGATTAATGTATTTATACATTATATAGCAGGCGTAATTCATTATTATTATTATTCATGCCTTTGACGTCGTCGTTCCTGCAGTACGTACCTACGCAAATACTTTAAAATAAAGAATGTCTTAATGATACAGTTTGAAAACACGATAACAATATAGTGATAGATATATGGCGTCTAACATGGTTGCTTGAGGGAGTAAATTTACAGAAAATCTCAGCGAATGGAAACTAAGTAGAGAGAGAAAGGAGTTTATTGTGTCAACAAAGAATAAACTTTAATGCCAATGCTGGCTAACATTGCCTTTCTAAATAATTATTTTAATTTAATGAGAATTTCAAGATCTATATGTAAGATTTAACGTGTGATATTGGTAGTTATAAATATAAACTAATTACGTCAGTCGAAAATTGACATATTAGAAGTACTAGCAAACAATTCATGCTTAAAAGTTAACAACGTCAATATCCCATCATTACCATGATAAAAATCATCAAATTTAATCGCATATAACTCGTAAAATTATCGTAATCATCATCAATCATTAATCCGAGTATAACAGACGCTACCTTGTAAAATGATCATTGTTATTGCCATCATAAAAAATAAATATAATGAGTGTAAATTTGTACATTTTGAGTACCTCCATGAATATTCAATATTCATCGTGTTACGCAAAGAAATTTGTGTCGAAGTTGAACGCACATATGACTCGTCCACCACAAGGTGTTGTTTACTACGTTTATATTCATTAACACCGTTACCATAAATACCAAATTAGGATGACTTACATCGAGGTACTTTGGTAATTTGTCGCATTTGCGCTAGAGACTGATATGAGAATATCAAATTTAAATAACGGAATTATATTTGTGATCAAAAAGGTTTGAGTTCATAATCCTATCCAGAATATGTCCAACTCAATACAACGTATAATATAGTTCACATTTCTGAAACTACAATCCACGGGCAAGTATCATAAATTTTGACAAACGACCTGTCCAACTTTGTTCTTAAATTCAATGCAATCTCGGAAACTATAGACACCACCATCATCAATCATCTACAGCAAATTGAGAAAAACGCCAAGTTCTGGTAATGGAAACATAATACGAAAGAAGATATCTCCACGCTACGTACAATACAATAGTGATGTATGTGTCTCACGGGAGCGAACTTAGCAGAAAATTCCCACTGAAACTGATGGGATAACTTGCAGTATGGCGTTTGTTTTGAGTCACGTTTTAATTTGTATCATAATTACATCCCCGAAATTGAGCGTAAACTCAATACGGGTACACAATAGGGACTATCTGCGTGTTCGTAATTATCTATGGCTGAATTTGATGGCCATAGTAATATACCTGTAATGTATTTATAGGAAATATAATTTGTGCTAAAATCAGTATAAAATAAACGAGTATAATAATTCTTTCCAATTACTATCATTGAATTGTGATAGTCGGGTATATGAACAGTGTTCATATATCCGACTATGAACAGTGTTCATATATCGGACTTAGAATTGTGCTTCGAATTTAAGGTACGCATTTCTTAATATATGTTCTATAAGTTATTTCAGTTGAAGATTAAGAAAAAAATCTATAAAGATGAACAAAACGTGCATATATTGTTATATAAATTAATCACGTAAAATAAGAATTTATATGCATTAGCATTCCACTAGAACTTTTGTCGTATGTCATAACGCCGAGAACGATAAAACAACCGACCAACAACATTTGATCGATTTGTCTTCATTAGGGCTTGCCAACAGTCTTTCCCCAGCACCGTATTTCTCTCGTGAATGTAATCCGCCTATCTGGCCCGAAATATAGACATTTATTAGCTTATAGTGAATATTCGGTAAAAACGACATGTACAGGTTCCTTCATGATGGTATGGTCTAAATTAGTTCATCAATGTATGGACATACAGGAAATTACATACGTAGCTCTTGTTAACTAGAAATTTGTCGTCAATTAACGTGATATATTATTTTCTATGAAATGGCATTCAAGTGCTTAATACTAAATTAAACAGATAACATGACACAACAATTTATATAATTACGATATAATTTACATTTTCATTATAAATACTTCGTTAAAAAGTAAACGCTTTGGTTGATGTTGATACACTGTAGCTGTTATGACTGCAATGGCCACTAAATATTTCACTCAATTCATAATGCACTATAACATCTATTAAATATATTTTTTATATTCATATTGTGTTTTATTGCAGTATGAGAATACCAAGTCTTAACACGTTCTTGCGTAGCCCTCAGAGGTATGCCTCATGGCTTAATAAACGTTTAACATTTTATTGCAAGGACTGCTGTGATTCTTTTCTACGACGTGTATAAAGCCGAAAAGGATAACAGTTATTATTGAATCGATACAGTGGCCTCTTAGGCTCCATACAGCCAAGTAAAGCTGATACATTTGATATAGATCAATCATATCCAGTACATCGTGAAAATCGCTAAGTTCGTCTAATGAAAACATAATAAGGAAGAGGATACGCTAGAATAGTATGAATAGTAATGTATGTACCTCAAGGGAGCCAACTTAGCGGAAAATTCCTAGCAAAACCGACGAAAATATTCCGACATTTTGTTTGTATTTTGTTTCTATATCTGAAAAGCTCGCGGTTTATTTTCCTTTCATGCCCTTTCATGTTTTTTTTGTGACCCACGTAATTTTTATGAGTATCAAGACGTTGGACAGCTAAAATGTTTAGATGTACTCACAAAACTTAATTAACATTATTCCGGGAATTTAACGTTAGCGTTTAACCGCTTTCCCCTTTGTTAATATTATGTTTAAAAGGCAGGTAGATAAACACAAACAGTTCAGTACATTGTACAATTTAATCTATTTTGGTATAAATTTGATCTAGTTACACGGATTGTGGTTACTGGTAGACCATAAATGCTGTCCTCATTGTGGTCTAGACCGCATCGTCCGCTAATATTGTGCGTTAATGTAATATTGTACGCTCTGACCAGTAGTAGGCACACGCATATGCCGGTTCACGACTAACAGTTGTATATGGTAAGCTAAGTATTATATTACCGTTAATATGTTTAAGAAATAGTATACGACGGGAGGTGGTCGTGCTGGTGATGGTCAGCTGTATTATGATCACTACGTAGTCGCTTTTCGCCGTCTGTGTGTCTGTATGCTTAGATCTTTAAAATTACGCAACAGATTTTGATGGGTTGCTTTTAATAGATAGAGTGATTCAAGAGGAAGGTTTACATGTATAATTACATCAATTAAATAGTGGAGAAATACTGTTATTTTTGAGGTTTCTAATGTGTTGTCGTAAATAATTACATTTTTTCCGCTTATATTGCAAACGCAGGCGGAAACCTACGAGATTTATCAAAGTATTTTACACCTTGAAAAGATCTACAGAAAATTCCAAGATGATATTGTATTGTGTAACGACAAGAAAGCTGTGAATGTTGTATATAAAGATATTTTGTAGGTAATATATTAATTGTAAAAATGTAAAAAGTAAGTAAGTTAAAATATACTAAACGAATTTGGATATTTCAAAGATAGCAGGAAATCGTTACGGTATAGGCAAAGGGGTTTTACTCCGAATTTAATGCGTGCGAAGCCGCGGGCATAAGCTAGTTATTAATAATATGTTTTCATATTATGTTGCAGATTAATAAGCTGTTAGTAAATTTAAGCATTTAAATATAAGTCTGGTTGAGCCAATTGAATCATATACAAAATAGGTAAGGTCTTTGGAAAATCCTACATACATTGTTTAAAATATTAAATATAACATTAAATTTAAATATTACTGTATACTAAGATATAGGTTAAGTAATCTGTATTTCTTTAGTAACACACATCAATTATTTCAGTCCGCTGCGGCTAATGGCAATGTAAAATCGTCGAAATAGGAATAGGTCTTCTGTTAATTAATTCTGTCAACTGTTAATTACTATTCTTTGCAAATAACTATCGCTCTGTTTGTACAAAAAATTAAAAGATCTTATTCTTAATGAGAATGATAGTGTAGTTTACCGGCCCGTTGGTGCGGTAGTTTGCGGGTTCATTTCCCACTCAGGAGAGACATTTGTGTGATAAGCTAGCATTTGTTCTGTGTGCATCTGAAAAAAGTATCTATGTATTTTAGTTTGTATGTATGTTTATAGGTAAAGTAGGGGAGTCAAGAGCCTCCGAAACCGGCGTGTATCTATGAAGAGACTGATGAATGTAGACGAAGCACGTCAGGTTTGCAAGGACAGATATGTTTGACACTCCGTGCTGTCTGCCTACCCCGATAGGGACCTGGCGTGACGGTTATTTATTTATTTGTATGTTTATATGAATGTTCAGTTAATCTATCGTCCTGTTATCATAATAGAGGCACTGCCTAGCTGCATTACTTGAGAACCGATAGCCACACGCGGAAAGGTTACAAGACATGTATTTTTTCCTTTTTTTATTTCAGTTAGTTTTGTTATAAAAACTACATCCTAACTCGATATGAACACGATAAAAAAAGTTGTTAGAACTTATTAACTTTTCCAACGAGAATAATAATGTGTATGAGATGATCTAATGTCAGGGGACGAACGCATATCTGAGACAGTAAATAAAAGTTGTTCCCGGGGGAGAAATGATCCTTTTTTGTTAGCGACTTTCGTTGGGAAGGAAGTGTAAAAACTTAGGTTTTACTTCACAGCAACTTGCTCGGTACGGCGCGGCGGCGGTCGTGGAAGGGAACATATTGCTAATATTTATTATACATTGTATGTATTGTTATTACTCGACAAATTGTACGTCTAAGTGTACTTATGAAAGCGTCTCGGAGCCATTTGCTTCAATTGCATGCTTCGTAACTTCATCACTTCGATCCAGTTCAGAGGAATGCAATATAAAAATTATTGCAGTTATCATCATATTATTCTAATAATACATGTTTAAAAAATATGCATGTTTAAAAAAACACCATCATAAAGGTGATGAATGTTAACTCTTATTGACTAGTCATGTGCTAGTCAAACTGCCTGAATTAACTATGGTACTTAGCACGGTAAAGTTTCCAGTGTTATTTATTAAGCGGTTTCTATGGCTTTGTTATAGTAATTGAGGCAATTATGTCTAAATTTCAATATTAATATACATAGTTATTACAGTTATTATATTTGTGTAAATATATATATATATATATATATATACAATCGTAAAAAGAAATCGAGGAAAACCACTATAATTAATAAATTGGCACAAATAAAACTCCCGTTACAAAAGAGTAAAGTCGGGAAGCGACTGCTTAATCCTGCGATCCCGCAAACTGCCGGTGCAGGGCCCGGGATATAATTAGACGGCCCGCCAATCCCGTCAGGGCCCGTGATTAAGTCAGATTGGTTACTTAGTGTGTGAATTCATTAATAGGATCTATCGTATTAATGTATGCTACCAAATGATTTGTTGTTGTTTTTTGTGTATAGGTGAAAATCATTTTCAGTTTCAGTGTGAAAAAAAATTAATTATAACAACAAATTAAAAATATATGAGGTATAATAATATCTTGGAACAAATCCCCAGACACGGCCATCTGATCCCAAGGTAGGCACTTAAGCAATGCCTGTGTTTTGGTAACCAGACGGCTGATAAACTACATATACATAAATGTATAGATATTTTTTTACTCCTAAACAGGCAGAACAAACGCTTGTGCTTATCACAACAATGTTTGTTCCGTATGGAGACCGAAACTATGACTTAAGATCACTCCAGTAAGTAGCACTTAAGATGTATAACGATAATGAAGCATTAGTGTCATACAACAGAAAGCCAATTTCGGAGAAGCGTAACTAGTTTAAATTAGTCGGGGAAACTCTTAATTTGAACAGAATTACTTGCTTTCATCTAATTTTCTTGGCAAGAGAATTCGTGTTAACACAATCGTTATGTATGTTATATGGCAGATATAATTCTATTTAAAAACGAACTGTATTGTATTAGAGACAAAGTTGATAATCGTGTGATACAATTTTTAATCAGCTGATTGCGAGAACTTTTATTCCGTTGTAAAGAACACAATTCTCGCAGTTCAATGTGGAGTGTGCGAAACTATTGTTATTTGGATAAGGTACCTTTTATTATCCTATCTTTTATTCTGTTATCTTGTTATAAGATTAACAGCCATTGGAACATCGTCTAGTCGTGTATGTATATAGTATAGCAATAGATACGAGTATAGCGGAAACCAGTGAGTATTATGAACATCTTCGAAGAATGGCCTGTTGGTACCATGGTTAGTGACCCAGGGTTCTGAGTTCGATGGATTATGGATTCGATTCGCATTCAGAATGAGTATCGGTTGAGCATGAGTTTTTGTTCTGTGTTTGGATATAATAATAATAATATCTGAGAATATTACAAAATAGGTACTTAAGTAATTCCTGTGTTACGGTAACCAGACGGCTGATACATACATACATACATAGTAGTATATATTTAAATAGAATTTTTTTACACTCAGACACTCGCAAAATACTTCTGCTCATCACACAAATATTTGTCTTGGACGGGGATCGAACCCATGATGTAAGTGTAAAATTCTGTTAATTAAGAACAACTGTATTATCTTTCTTTGTTATGTAAGTGTAAAATTCTGTTAATTAAGAACAACTGTATTATCTTTCTTTGTTATGTAAGTGTAAAATTCTGTTAAT
>DVPR01000483.1:0-13745 GCA_018239345.1 Oxynetra stangelandi
ATATAGTAAGTTAAGAAAAAATTATAAATGTGTTAGAGAATTTCGGATTTAGATTTAATTTGGAATTTAGTCCTTCGAAGTACCAGTAGATTTGTGAATGGTTCCGTAAAATATTTTGTACTAGTTGAGCTTGAATACAAATCTGTATGAGTCCATGCTACCTGATATAACTATTACATCATCTGAATAGTTGTTTTTAACTTCTTGGATAGTTAAAATGTATAAAATATTTTTTATTTCTTCGAAAAAGCAGTCATTGTCTATATTTACAATTGCAATAGTTTATAAATATTCCGTTAGTCAAGTGGTTAAGCAACCTGTCTGCTGAGTTACATGTAGGGGGTTCCTAACCAGAATAAATATCGGGAAGAGAACGATTATTATTATGTTTGGTTGTAAAACTATTTGCATAAGTGTGTATTTACACACGCATACATACACACACAGATACTCGTACATGGTTCATGAGCTGTCTAGTTAGCAAAAACTACCTATTTTGACCTCGTGCTAAATTCGCCCAGCGAATTCTAATTAATACTTATATAGACTTTGTAACGTTTTAACAAAATGGATTTGATTTCATTCAAGATTAAAAGACAAATGATATTGTAAAAAAAATTCATAGCGCTTCGTTAAAAAATCGAGCATTTGTGTACATAAATACTGCAATTTATGTTTTACGATTATTATATAAATGTTTCTTTATAGAATAACTATAGTTACTGTACACGTAATTGCGTATACATATTTGCAATAACCTACGAAAGTTAACTAATACTTCATGTTCGCTACGAAATGGACTTACATTCTTATCCGCCACGCGAAGCATGAAATATCGGCCTTTGTAATAGAGTTTGGACACGCGTGGCCAGTAATAGTTGGCCACGGTGTGTTTCCCACGCAGAAGCAACAGGCCACTTGGCGCCAGGCCCAAGAAATACTCCACGCTGTCTTCGCCCTGTTACAACAAAAAACAATAAAACCGATCATGTATATAAATGTATTGAAAACATGACGATCATATATATATGTATATATGCATTCTGACACATAGTATGGGGTTAGATTTCTTACTACCCTATTAAATTGCAGTAAGTTAATCATAATAAAATAAGAATAAAACGGATATATCCAAATTAATTTATGTAAATATATTTACCAAAACGGGATGAAGATCAACGCCATACATATCCAGCCATTTCACTTTGTCTAGATAACTCAACTCTGCCTGTGCTGGAGAGATGCCCCTGAAATATATTTACTATTTACATTTTGAAGAAAACAATGTCTATATATGGAAGAATATATATTTATTTGTATATCTGTAGTTTATATAACATAACACAGATTCTCTGCAGTTTGGTATCACATGACCGTGTGTCCCGAAGATGTTTGTTTACTTAAATAATTTCTATATAAATCGTTTTGGAATTTACGATGACAAATGAGCTAATTTGTGCACTAATTAACGTATTTTTGTATAAAATGTAAATTTATTCTAGAATATGTCAGAGTTGAATCCGTTCAAAACGAATGTATGGTCACAAAAGAGCGTCATGTAATTCACGCTCGCTTGAAACTTGTGCTTAATTAATTTTATCCCGAACGGCTAGCGTTGAATAATCTCTCCGTCTGGGAGACCAGCGCTGGTTCACTTGCTGCCAAGTGGGCAGGTAGAAGGTACACATAATTTGCATGTAATTGCGGCTTTGTCACGCCAACGGCGTAGACTGCATCTTTGCATAGTTAAAAATTCATCCAATTAAACTAAGGTTTCCAACGCTGTCTTTCTTATTTTTATTTCGGATATTTTCCTACTCTCATGAAAACTGTATAAAATCATTTGAATAATGCAAATATTAAGTATTAGATCTTTTTTTTATCCACATCAAGTTAACTTATTTAATGTGATTTATTTTACCGACATTAAGAAAAATAAATGTGATTTAGAAGTGAATATCGTGCTTTTACAATTTCGAAAGGTTATTTTTATTGTATTATTAGAGGGCATTAATAAATCTATTGGTATACACTTTTACATTGCATTTTACTTTTGCATTTTTACAGTTTTGTTTTGAATAAATGAAAGATTGAAAAACAATTAAATTGATAAGGATTGAAAAATTCATAGCAACATTTCGAGTTATATAGTAATTTGCAGGGTGCCATTGAACTTTTCCAATTTTGAATGGACCGCCGATTAATCTATTTCAATAAAGTGCAGGATGCAGGACCGTCTCGAAAACTTCGCGACGGTTGGCTTTCTTGGATTAGACGAGGAAGGTGGCGAAGTTTAATTTCCGGGGAGTGCCGGCGGCGCTAAGTGTGAACGGCGTTTTAAGGCTTAATTCCCGAAACTCGTTGTCCTGACACCGGCTGTGGACGATTTAATACGTCACAAAACTATAATCATCCACACAGAAGATCTCCACGAAAACAATGGCAATAACAAGTTATTGACACTAGTGTGATTTTGTTCGACTTGAAAATCACGTCGTAATAGTGTTATAAATCTTTTTTTTCAAGTTTTCGAAGACATAAATTTTAATTCATTAACCCCTTCATCGTTCTACGTGGAACACGGTTTCCCTTTCAGAATAAAAAGGGACATACATTTTATCTGCTTAAAATTTTTAAAAGTTAAGATGCGAGTTGAAGCATCCTTTTAATTAGCACAGGGAAACTATAGTCGACAATTATATTTTTAAGTCAATGTTAGAAGTGTTAGGTGATATGACACTTGTTTTTTAATATTGTACATGATCGTTCTGATATGCATTTTTGTATCAACAATTAATTATTAAAAAAAACCTCTTTTTAAATTATACAGATTAAATAAATTAAGAACATTTTAATCTTTATCTATAAAAGACCCATATAGAAAGAAAGTAAGAAAATACTTTTTATTTAATAGCTAGTTCACATGCATAGTACAAAACAGCTTGCAATAGTAATAAATAAGAAAGCAAATGTATTCTTACACTAATAAAATTAAACTAAAAACAGAAATACAAAATAATACAAACAACAGTTAAAATCTTAGTGGAAAGGTCCACTCTCAGCTTATACCGCAGCTTATACCGAGTTTGATGTATGTTAAAATTTATTCAATTACATAAATAGAACATTTGTATGTACGGTACAGGCTTAAGCTGATTTACTAGAATATGGCTGGAAAACGAATTTTCATCTAATAACGTGACCTCCAAAATATATATTTCATCTAATAATTGTCCCTCCGATTTAATTCAGTTACTTAAATTGAAATAGCAAACTGTTATAATATTAGTAGCTGTACTATGCTATTCTTTGTTAGTGATTCAGTGGTTTTTTTTTTTAGAAAAAGAGATTTCGTCGTAATTCTGCAAACACTCTGTAGATAACCCATTTCTCACCTTTTCCCAGCGTGTTGTCTCATGGTGACTTTGTACTTACGTTAAAGTGCGGTGGATATCCGCCGCGCGCGCTTCCAGCTCGGGCGTCTGGTGCGCCAGCAGCCTGAACTCAGACACGTAGCCCGGTGCGTGCCTCCGGGGATCATAATCGCCCAACTCCGCTGTTTAAAGGCAATAATGATATCAAGGAATCTATTTGAATTGTAGTACAGCTTGTAGACCACGTGAACAAATAACAAATCCGATTTAGGAGCAGCGTTGAGATGTAAGACCACATGTGGCTAATGACTCAATAAAGACCTGTCATATGAAACGAATACTGAATAATTGAAATATTAAATCTTCAAATTTTAGACTTAAAATAAAAAAAAAACTTCAATTTTTTTTTGCAGCGATTTGCCATATCGTAATTATAATTGGCAGATAAAGGCCACCCACATTAAATTTGAAAGGAGAAAAACAACGCTTAGACATTATTTCACCTGTTTTTGGCTGCTAGGATGACCCAAAGGTCTTAATTGGTGTGATTCGTTTTAATTGTTCAAATTTGCGTGTAAATTTAATGCACATTATTTTATTTTATATTTAAATAAAATAAACTTTACAAAGGTGAAAAAATGGAACATCAGCGTAAAACACACCATTTGAATAAAATGTTTACTTACAAGGTAATGCCTGTAACGATAATATGAATACATGTTATACCATTAAGCAAAATTAACGCTTTGGTTTAATGATATGATAATATTAAGAAATTACCATGTCGTTAAATATCATGACGAGCAGACATGTCGTGCGAAGTGACCGAGTGCGTTGACATATATTTTTTATCTCATTCACTAAACAGACAGGTTTCTACGCAAAAAAATTATACCAACGAGGGACTTTGAGAAAAAAAATAGGGACGCCTATAATATGATACGGCATCCCATTAAATTTCAATAATGGATAGCCCCATTCCTTTATACGAGGGCTTGAGCATGACCCGCCACGCTCTACAGCTCCGGGTTAGCGACAAATAGGAGTGTCTTTTTAATATGTTTATATAAGTCCGCGTGTAACATATAATTATGTAATGCATGTACATACATACAATCTCAATAACACGAAACAGATGATCAAAAATGATGTAGAATCAATTCAGATGATCATAACGACATTTGTACGTAAGAAATAAAAGAAAATAAATAAATAAATAACCGTCACGCCATTTCCCTAGGGGGGTAGGCAGAGAGCACCGAGTGCCAAGAAAGAAGTAAGAAAGTATCAATTATCAATACTAATTAAGTAACCATAAGCAGTAACGCATTCGGACACGTAACTCGTTACAGTAACCAGTAATTGTTATCAAGAACTCAGAAAAAGCATCCCATATTAGGTAGGAACGCTTGCCTATGAATATTTGCAAGAACAAAGAAGTCACCAACTTATATATTTACTGTTATAATATATTGTTAAGCTTATATCTAGTTATGTTAATGTTGCGTAATAGACACACAAACGTCGTGAATATCGCTTATGGGGCAAATACGTTGTGTGTAGCGGACCGAAAATATCATTGACAAACAATGCTTAATTATAATGTTCTATAGTCAGAGAGTAACGAGTAGGTAAATGTATATATTTACTTCAGACATATTTATCATATGCCAAATAAATATTAAAAATAGTTTAATTTACTGGAAATGTTGTAGTGTTGTAGTAGTGGAAGGAATTACGTAATTTGAGCGATTATTCGTATTATATGTTCTGTGTGTATTTTGTGTATGGCTAAGACACTCAAAACACAGAGAACTGTTGTCTGTAATATTGTTATATATTTCATAAAGTCATTCGTGGCTCGATAATAAAACTGAGTACCATCAGACAACGATGCATCGCTTTGGTGCACTTAAGTAGTATTTATTTGAAATCAGAGTGCGCCCGGTGCGGTAAAGATTCGGGTTTTCCTGCACATAAATGATCGAGTTAAAGCGGTTTTCTAGACGTTATGACTTTCAAACATTATCAAGGAATAAGTTCATTCCTTGCGGCTAGTTACATTTTTTGTCAGCGTGGCACATTTAAAGTGTTTTTAATATAGTTATCTATTAAAACATATAATTTTATTTACAGCATTATTCTACAGTTATTGTACTTCACTTACAATTACAGAATACTATTCATAGCTTTTCGCTCACTAGTCGCCGGTATGTCATGTACTTTATATGAATATGCTTGTCAACAGCCCTACTGTAACGGCGACCCAGTCTTAAGCATATCGCAATTAATTTAGTAGAGGTGAGTAAACTCGTATCCTAACCAAATAACGGGATGACAGGGCAAACACTTGTTATAAATGTATCTAAGTCCTTATATTATATAAAATTATTCGTATATATACAAACATATTGCGTGACCCGTTGGTGTAGTGGGTAGAAAACCTGACAGCTGAATTAAGTCGTGAGTTCGGTCCCCACCCAGGACATACATAATAATATATTTGAGTGGTGATATACAATATATACTTTGCATCGTCTTTAGTGCGATTTTGATGTAGCAGACGAAAGAAAGCGCAATAAGACCGAATATTTCCCACGAAATCATTCGGACATCAAAGGACCATAATTGAAGTACGGATGTAATATAAAATAAGTTTAAATACACAGACGTATAAAACTTTCAGAACTACCCAAATGATACAATATAATATATTCGCATATGTAAATGGAAAAGTTTAAAAACAAAATCTTACAAAGGTCGATGGGAAAAAAAAGAACTAAAAATAGCGAGGAATGCCGTCGGTCGTTTCTCGTCATATATCTTTTTGTCCTCGGATATCGCGACATCTGCTCCCTGCGCGTTAGTGGGAACATGTGCGGGACATTTCGCGTTTGATTACGTTTTGTCATATGGAACAACTAGTTTTCCACCCGCGTGTTCGCTCGCGTTCATATCCTTGAATGATTGCCAATGATTATTATAAACTAAATTAAATTCAAATCAGATTGAGGAGCTGAAATCATAATTCATTTAATAAATAATTCAAATGACCTTTTTTTAGCAATATATTATATATTTTTAAAGTATCCTATTTCGTTAAATATACACGTTACAAATGTACAAAATTTCATGATGATCGGTTAAATAGTTGACGCGTTATAGAAGTAACAAACGAACACTTTCGCAATCATAATATTAGTTTGTAATAGTCTAATCTTGTCGAACAAAATTTGAACCATAAACGAAAACTGAATCTTAGTTGAAAAATGACGCAACTCTATTCGTTTGTGCTCCATAGCCGTTTTCTTAACATCGTCCGCACGCACATGATCACCCGTAATAATATCATACTCACTTCCTGAAGATGATTTGATACATTATCTTGTCAATGACCGCTAATTATACTCCGGACGTCTTGATCTCACTGTGATTGACCGCACCGTTGGACATAATAGTACTTTCATTTGCGACACTGGTCGATCAATGTATTTTTATATTGAGTGATATTTGAGTCACTTTAATTCTAAAATTGGGCAGGGAGTTGGCTTGAAATACTTCGAACATTTATATAAAAACTCCCCTGAGACGCGTGTAGCTATCTTTAATGATAAAAAATAACAGAACATCAAAGTGAAAATCAAATTAAATGAAACGGCCAATGATTCGAAGGTGTTTCAAATTAATGTACATTATTAATGTACATCCATTCAATAAGCCGATGGAGATCTACATTATATTTTCAATGAGATCATATGAAATATCTTGATATAATAAATAGTGGTAGATTTAATGCATTTTACAGTTAATCACATGATTGTAACTGTATCATCTTAACTCTTTTATCAATCCAAAGTTGAAAATAGATCTCTCAGAATGAGAAGCGTTGATGTCAAAATATGCCACGCTGGGCATATTATGTTAATGCTTTATAGGATTAAGAGAACATTCTAGAGAACTGTAATCTGCGAGATGATGTTATAATCTTTCGTTAACGTTATATTTAATCATTATTGTATTTATTCTCCATAATACCTCATTGAAGAGGTGTAAACGGACTTTATGCTACAAACATCTGCACTTTTAAACGAAGCAGATAGCAATATAAGAAAACTTACTTAAAAACTATAACATTGCTTAAAATACAGTTATAGATCATTAATCGATTGCTATAGTCTGTTTAAGTCAGTACTGTAATAAAATAGCTGTAAAACAATTATAATTAAAATACTGGACATTAAATAAATACATCTGGAGATACAAAAATATTTCACGGAAGGCATATATTAGAGCTAACTTGTTTGAAATAGAATGTGAAGTATATAAAACCTACGGGTAAATAATAAAGCGAATTTCTTCAACCTAGAAGCTGGGCTATGAAAATTCTAAAGACCTATTTTTTATATAGAGTAGGCTTCTGGGCTGAGTTGATCTACACAATAGAGCTAAAGTGCAGGGTTGGAGCTTTGTACAATCATACCTTGGTGATATCCCTCGGGGGAAGAAAAGTGGTTATGCGACCGGCTAATGATTTCACCTCTCATGACCTCTATACCCTTACGTACCTGCTGCTCGTTTATGGTAGATCGTTATTATTATATAGTAATAGGCAATTCGATATTGAAATTGCTATTACATATCACTTTCTTTAAATATATTTCATATGTGATTGTTTGGCATTTGTTTGGAAACGTTTACTCTAAAAATAAGTGTATTTTGTATTGACGTGTTGGAAATTTGGATTAGATAATATTTGTTGTGTATAACTATTGAAGGATATTGCGATGTAAAGCTCGTTACAGAGTAAGAAAGTTTTAGTCTATAATCTGCCATGTAGTACGAATGATTAGATCACATTTATGGAGTACGGTAACATTATACAATTTCTTTCTCAATTTTGACGTTTGCCTGCCTAAAAACCTTATGTCGTGACATTTTTTTGTTACAAAACCGACCGATCTCGAAAAGGGCTATAGAAAACCATTAGTCCTATTCTTGGCTGGCTACAGAAGGTTTGCTACTCTTGACGACAGAAAGGTTGATGGAGAAGATGGATCCGAACGAACGAACTAAACATTTTGTTATAATAACAACTGCTTCACGGCAGAAATAGGTGCAGCGGTGGTACTTCCTCAGGTGAACCGTAAACGGGTTTTACCACTTATATATTACGTACCGTGTCAGTTGGGCCCCTAAACCCCTTAAGGGACAGCTAAAATCTTAGCCGCGATACTATGACTTGACAGGAAACTGACAATAACAAATAATATTACTTTGTAGAATCGCAACACTGCCTTTAATAAAATTAATGTATTCCGTGATTTTATTTTTCTGGGTAAGACCCGTTCTTTTTATAAAATGACGATAATATGCTTTTTAACGAATGATAAATTTCGCCACAAGTATTCATATTTATAAAACTTAAAAGAAATGTTTTAATGTACACTATCTAATATCACATTTCTACTTTAATGTTCCAGTTTTATCAGATTTTATATAAGAAATGTTATTACTCTCAATATATGTTCAATTCATATAGTATGTATTATCGTTTATATTTATTCTCCTTTTCCAGCATTTCCAATTACGGTGAAAGTTTTCCAATACGTACAATTATATACATATACTCCTATATTAGCAAGTATACATTTTGTTTTAAAGAGGATATAGGTCGCGCATACTCAACTTAATCACAACGAGCGCTAAGGTAAACCATATAACCTCGATATTTTTTGCTTTATATCACACAAGTATCTTCCCATTAACGTAAAATAATTCTCAAACGAATGATTATATTACTAGAGCTAAATGTAATTTACTATTATGTGTCGTAAATACTCGTACCTACTAGCTATTAAATCATTGTGTGCGATGTAACACTAACATCAACACGTAACATTAATCGGAAATTGATTTCATCATGGCGGACATCAAAGCGCCGGATCGCCGGATGGTTTCAATCGAACATTTCGTCAATTTAAGTCGGCAGTAACGTTTCACGTTTATGTTTAGGTGTGAAAATATTAGGCTGCGCGCACACTATACAAACACTTCGCTTCGCACCATTGGCTGCGTGCGTGTGATAGCGCCTAATGTCGCTTTTAATGGTGCATGCACACATTATGCGATCGGCGTATGTACTAGATATGGGATTATAGTATATTTATATATATATATATATATATATATATATATATATATTGATGTTTAAACAATCACTTTATTTGTTAGCACCGAAAGTTCATTCCATCGCTAATAGAGGAACACCTCCGTAATATAAATATACAAAATTCAGCCCTGCTTTAGAGGTCAGTCATTCCGCAACGTAAGCCGCACGCGTTAATGGCCGTGGACCGCGTTTGAAAGACTGGACCCAGATGTTTTATTGATCCTTTCAACATAAAATGTATACAAGTGGGACAAGGGTAGGCCGCGCTATAAAAGTTTCAGAGGTAAAATGGAGGTAGACCAACTTTTTTCTTGTTATTTTATAGGAAAACTATTGGTCCCATTTGAAAAAAGGTCTGCAAAATGGCACGCAAATGAAACTTTATCATTGCTTTATTTCCTTCCGTGGAAACAAAAGGTTATTGTTATAACAGGTAATTACTTATTTTTCCATAGATTTACATGAAGTAAACAAATATTTTTAAACATTTTGAATTTATTTTATGAATTGCGAATATGTATAATACATATGAGTGTAATATACGAATATGTACATAATTTAATTACATATATCGTACTTTTGAATTATACCTTCGAAGATTTGTATAAGCTTGTACATGTGTATTGTACGATCTCTATCATAGCGATCTGACGACGGTGATATCGAAAGTGCATTGATAACTTTATTGTAAAATTGAAACATAGTAAAATAGCAAACAACCGATACAAATAAACAAATGTCGCAAACATATCATTGTACGACATAAAACAAAATGAGAACATTAACAAATCAGGTGTAATACTCTCGGCAGTAATATTTCGCACTTATCCTTTTAATCTGCGCCCAATTGAAACTGTAATTTCACGTAATCCCGTCGATGCGGCGGCCGCGCGGTATCGTACCGCCGGCGCCCGAGCGATCGCCCATCCACTTGATTAATGCGAAGTGTTTGTCGGCCAACTAACTTGTTGCGAAGGACGAGCCATTGTCTACGTTCAGCGTACATACTTCCAAACGGAGAACGACTTCACGAACAGGCGTCTAAAATAGATGGCGGCCAACAGTGACAAATAGTCGCGTCGCTGTTCGCTGCGACGTCTTTTTTCGGGTGTCCTGTAGCAAGTACGGTCACCGGGAACGGCGATGACGCAACGGACCGGCATGGTGGCGGAATATTTTGTGTTTTTCTTCTTTTTTTCTATTCGGCATTATCCATGTCAGCGTCATTGGCATCTATGTTTTCATTGTTGAACTGTTGAACATGACTATTCTGTTAGAAAAAAGAGCGCATTTTTTTATACAATAGCTTATCTATCACCCTACCACCTAATTCTCAGTATCGCCTTGGGTTGAATGGTAGGGAATGGTACCAGGCATTCGTTTAGCGCTTTATATAACTTATTAGAATCTGATCAAGTCCGCCTCGTCAGGTTTTACATGCTTTAGAGAATACTATGAAGAACTGTAAACTGTATATGTTGGTTTAAGATGTTTCCGTTCCGTTCTAGCTATTCATATTAATTCTCAAAAAATGTACACAGCTTAGTAACACCAGAGGTGCTTCCTAGGGTTTCAATCCCAATGTGGGAGGTTCAAATCTGAAACAATTAGCTACCACGGCTGTGTGCAGTTTAAAAATATGAAATACCTTTTTAAATTTTAACAAATGTGTAGATTGTGGTGAAACTTCTTGAATAGCTTAATCATAACTTGTTCGTAGAAATGTTGTTCGATTATCAATTCATTGATATTCATTAAAAATCTTTAAACGCGTGTGCGTTCATGAATAATGTATTGCGAAATTATATTATGTAGAAAATAAGGGGACTGCATCATTCCGATGCAAAAGGGCGGGAAAACGGGAATATTTTATGTTATCTGTGGTGTAAAATATACAGACGAGCGTTTAAAATGTCCGTCGCGTAAATAAATTCAGATTAAATTCACCAATGAACATCACAAGCCGAATATAAATTGGTATAACTTTCGAATTTTGTTTTATAACTATATTTATCTGGACGTTAATGATATATCGAAAGTATGCAACGTATAATTCAATACAGGAATAACGCAATTAGAGAAAGTACGAATTGTAGCAAACTCTCCGCTTAATTAGCTAGTGTGTGTTAATGTCGCGGAGTAGATCTGTAAGAATGGCCCATCGTCATAGTGGAGCGTTCCAACGCGCCAGTGTACGTCCCGCGGGAGCTCGTAAGTCGCGAGGGTCGCTGATGTAGGTGAGATTAGATGCAAACGATGCCCCACCGCTGATGGCTCATTTACCTTTTGAATAACGCATTGATATTATGCCCCGAGCGCTCCACTTTACCTTTGATACCACTTAATAAAACGTCTTTGAAAACACAGCTACAATTTTTTCTTCTTTCACTCTCCTCTCGGCGAGAATTTCCTCCGATACATAAAAGTAATTTTGTACATTTTGTTTGAGTTTTTGTGCTGTTATATGTGTGGGTAAGGACTGCATTATGTTAATAGCAGACTTTTAATTATGAAATTATACCTATTACAAATACAAATTATAGAATTTTAGCTTAGATTAAGTTTATTTTCCTACATTGTAATTGACGTTATTAGCATTTATATGTTAAAACCATGTGTCGTAATTTTTATCTTGAGGATTTATAGCGTACCTATAAAACAAATGAAGGCTCTCTACTCGAGTGTTGATTCCTGGAGCTCACTCCGCCAAGCTAATTAATGCATTACATATACATACACGATAATAAATTAGTCTCACAGCACCTCTTATTTTAACTAGTCGCACTGAGACCACGGCTATCAGAGTCACGACATAATAATAATGATGGATAGTTAAAGGTATGTGTAAGAATGGAACTAATGTTGATTAGTAGACCATGTTGAAAAGATAATTAAACGTTTGCGTGAGAGTTCGTTCGTGCAAAAAAACCTTGCACAAGTATGATAGCTATAACACGATCGGTGTAGCAAGTAATAATATGATACATGGGTATTATCTTACTGGTTAATATGTATCTTTATATTTCACTTTATTTTTAACTCGATCTTAAACTTAAGAGCGACGTATTTCAGACTTTTCCAATGGGATTTAATTAATACAGCAAGTGCAAAGTACAATGCTTTTTTTAAAGCTTAACAGATTTCCTTATAAGTGTAATAGGTTTAGAGCTATGGAAAATGGTTCTGACAATGCTGTCGCCGGCGGCGGAATTGAGCCAGACTCAATGGTATTCGATGGACAATGCGAGCAATTGAGTAAATTGGCGAAAGAGCAAAAGTATTATTCCGACGTACTGCAAACTTGTAGTTGCGTTGCTCCCTTTCACAATCCAGCCCCGGGGCTGTATTGGATGAAACTTTTTGTTCTGGTAGCCGTTTGATACTTGTACTTTTGATTTTTGATTCTAACCAAACTGGATTTCAGAAACGTTCCAGCGCTCGCTATTCAAAACTCCGCCGACCTGGTGGTGACGTTCGTCAGGATAAAAAGATCCCTGTACACAACGAAATATAACTCAAAAAATATTTATGAAACAAAATTGAAACTCGTGAACAGAGAAGAGAGTGTTTAATAAACATAGAAAGAAGAAATTAATTCAAGACACACGGTACCATTTGCTTTACAATCAACCCGGTCGATGTTTTTGACTCGTAAAATAGCTATTATATATTATTCAGAGTTCAAATAACAAAATATAATGGACGTGTACAGGTATATTAGCACGCGATCACGTTAGCTGCTTTTTTACTATTGCAATTTGATCAAGTCATCTTGAAATGGTTAAGACTAGCTAATCACAGTAACCGTATACTGTGCTATGTGATGAAACGTTAAATTTAAATATAAAACAGATTAAGTTACTTAGTTTTAGTAACATTTACAGTTCAACATTCAGTCGATCACGATGTAACTTCAGTTCTCTTTAATTCTTTTAAGTATTTGAAAAATATTAATGCAAAGTTAAAACATTGCTTAACACATGTTAAAAGTGATTATCGCACGATTTAATCAGTTTTCAACTTTAACATTATGTTAAGCATTATACGAGGTAGCGGATTTAATGTAAAGTATATTAATGAAATCTCGCAGCGACGTCCTTTGTTTGTAAGCGGTCCGTGTATGTCCGTTGTATGAGACTGTTACTTACGTGTATCTGACCATTTTGTATCTGTACGCCTCCAGCAGTGAGTCAACGTCCTCG
>DVPR01000484.1:0-13743 GCA_018239345.1 Oxynetra stangelandi
CGTGGATGTGTGGTGTGGGGACGCGCCCCTCGGCCGGCGCGCGTCCCCGGTGCGCCGCGTTGTCGGGGCTGGGGGGGGGGTCCGGGGCTAGGGGGGGGGGGCAGGGCGGGCGGGGAGCACACAACATTGCTAACATAAAAAATCAAAGACAAAATATACATAAGAAATAACAAATTTGTTTGTCATCACAACCATCTTACTCTGACTATAACAAAGCATACTTTATAGTAACATATAAATGACCATAATAGCAATATAGAAGCAATAGGATATTAATAAATAATTGGTTTTTATAAATGCGAATATGCAAATAAGTTCAATCAAAGATTATTTTTGAAATTGTTCATAATATAATTTCATTTATACGTAATCACTAGAATTGGACTATAAGCAAGTTCTAACTATCTTTGTTAACTACTAATGAGACACATTTGGAACCTACTCGAACCTTTTGTGTATAAAACTGGCATTCGAGTTCAATGCCCTCTATCATCATATGATCAACATTGACATCACTTCTATCTGCTCTGCTTAGTGCTTGAATGATAATGATAATGCTTCCTAATGATAGTCTGATTTATTCATGAAACCATATGACATACATATGTATTTTCAGTCGATAATTAGGTATTATGTTTTATTTTACGCATTATTTCATTTTACTCTTTTATTTTGAAGGTACCTACATCTTAGCAAAGCAGGACCTTTATGTAATTAACAATTTATTTGGGGCCAACTTACTATAACTATATTCACAAGCACATGTTTCACTTTGTCTTTGAATACAATGATAATCGTTGTGTCGACCCACAGAGTCGTCGTTGCGTCACAGGAGCTACCTACACGGTTACAGAACTCCGTCGACATATGTAGGTACATCGCCCAAAGCGCAGGAACGAGCGAAGGGGTGAAACTATTAAAAATTCCACAAGAGCGACGCAACGCGGTGTATTTTTCGGGTGGAGAGATCGTGAGTGGAGTGCATGACTCGTTTATTAGAAATTTCGCGGCTACGCGGCGGCTCAAGGTGGGTGCTCTCACGGGCTCTATCGCATTACCGGCCTACTTGTTTAAAAGGCATCGCGTTTTTATTGGATTCTCTTGCATATGTGAGTAGGTTCAGGTGAAGAGTTATTCGTTGTCAATTATTCGTAACACAATTCCGGAAGGTTACGAAAGCAAATCGGGGCGTGAAGAATTAGTACGTTAGGAATGTGACAATGTAAGTTAGAATTTGAATGAGGTAACGTTAAACTTTAGTTCAAATATATAATATTATCGAATTTCCCATTCAAATTCAAATTGTAGAGTGAAGCGGAAAAGAAGAAACTATATTACTCTAAGATATTTTCTTTACATTTCTCACTATTCGACAAGAGATGGCGCCATACGTATCTATAGTCACGTTATCTAAGTTTTCTAAGGGCTAAGATTCTGAATTTATGATAGTTTATCGATCCTTATATGCGTATAAAATCAATAGCAAGTTGTACGTTGTTCGATAATAATAATGAATAATTGTATCAACTGCACCATGAAATAAATTTTGCTGTGCTCTATTTAAATATACCTAATAATTAAATTATACAAACTGTATTTGTTGCATGTGAACGAGATATCGTTAGTGGATTTGCATGAGCTTTAGAAACACTAAACCTATGCAGTTTGGCATCAACCCTTCTGCTGGAAGTACAGACAAGTGGTCATGCATCTCACAAAATAGCATAACGACTTTCTCGACGATATCATATCGGCACCTTATTTGCGAGATAAAAAATGATAAGGCAAAAATATAACTATGATTACCCCTAATTTAGAGAATAGTAATGCACATCAAAATCTTTATAATTTATGCCGAAAACTATTTGTCTAAACACAATAGATGCACTTAAAATTCACCTCGTCAACAGAAAGGCACATGTAACTCCATATATCCATGTATATAATGCGTGCAGTGTTCACCACACTGAAGCCGTGTCTCTGTGAAAGCCGAGTAGGTATATACATAGGTACGTACGACCACCTTTCAGGAGGGCGACAATGGCCCGGACGAATCGTAATTCCTATTTTACAAATGGGCCACGATTTATACGACACCTTCGTGATTATTCGCTCCTCCGTCGTAAATTACCGCAGTTGGCCGTAAGAGGATTTTGTTTTCGGATTTATAATGGTTATTCAGTAATTCGCGATTAGAGCGTCGATGTTTTTCCGCGTTTATCAAGTTGATTGGGATAATACAATTGATTAAGGACTCCTTGTTATGGCTGCGTAATTTAAATAATGAATTCGTAATTGGAATATGGGACCTTCTAGTTTTTTTTTTTGTAATTTGATATAATATTATAACATTGACATAGTACCTACTCTTGTCAATGTAAATACACTCTTTTCAAACATAACAGACATTTATATATACCGAATAATGACTAGACCAACGAGCAACTGGGTAAACAATGAAGAGAATTACAAACTGTTGGGCGATCTCAAGTGCATATAAAGTAAAATACACATTGTTACGCCTGAATTAATCAATCCATAATGCCCTTTACATATATCTTCCATGGGTATGCGTTTTCGTGCATTGTTAAATATGGTATAATAGATACTTTTATGGAACAGTAAGTACCTAGTCACTTCTGTTTCTTCTCTTTTGATACATAAAGAAGTTTTGATCATAAATTTGTATTCGATTACAATATTAGCTATATTGGATTTGATAGCATGCATAATGGCACTCTCTATCGATGATAATGGCTATAATTTAATAAACTTTAGATACAATCCCAATTTCAGTAATCAATTTATTCGTATCACATGATCTCATATTATTAACGGCAATATTAAATATTTTCAATTTTATTTGTAAAAGCATATTCATTTTTTATCCCGTTTAATACTCATTAGCTCCTTATTACATGTTATAATTTTCATTACATAAATTCATATCAAATAAAATAAAACAAAATAATTATTACCATAGTAATTAGGTACCTACCATAAAGTATAAGTAAATACATTATAATCATAAAATCCTCGCTAACATCAAACTGTATTGCAGCTATCATATAGGTACATTATAATAATGAAATCCTCGCTAACAACATCAAACCGTTCGGGGCATCATCGGATAGAGCGGACGTCACGGTCGACGGCTCGTTTAATTTACTGTAAAACGTGTTAATTGCTCAATGGGCGGTTGGTTTAATTCGTTCACCTAAACGATGGGTGGCTCAATTCTGTTTACACTAATCGTGAGCGGCTCAATTTGTTTACGTTCAACGGCGCTCATGTTAATTGGGGAAACGCGCTTCATTGAATACCGTCTCGCTAGTGTAAGAACGGGTGGCGTAAAAATTGATGTTATCGTCGCAATTTTGTTTGTTTTAAAGAATTTCTTAGAAATTATTTCGTTGGATGGCATACTTATTAGAGAATAGTTCGTACTAATTAATTTTATATTTTAGAATTAATATGGTTTTTATTGACACCACGATGTGCTGAAATACATACCTATATATATGTTAATATGTCTTTTTATGTAGAGTATTAAAATTTTGATAAACTTATTTTAGTATAACAAGTAGTTGCCGTGTAATCTAAAGAAATAAAAACGTTTAATTTATTGTGTGGATATTAATCGGCGGATTAATATGATAATATGTATTAATGTGGCAGAAATGAAAAAAAACATTAAGGTTGTAGTCAGGTGCAATTAGAAGGTAGGCACCTAAATTAAATGACGCTGCTCAAGTCGAAGGAAAATTGTTTTTTCAACTGGACACTATGTTTTTATGTACGAACAGAGGTAGATAGGTATTATAAATACCTTTATGCATATACCATAAACGATGAACTAAGTATGTATATAAATATTCACAGCGTTTATAATCGCAAAATGACTAGCAAAAAACATATCCACTTATTAAAGCATCACTGACAAAAACCTTAAAATTACCTTTAAAAAAATTATACAGGTTGGTAAAAAAATAATTATAAACCACTTTTAATTTACAATCACAACAAGGCCGATTATAAATTACAATGAAAACAATCACGAAGAAAAGTTACAAAAAACTTTGTACCATTACCTATACGAATCCATGTACCATGAAGGCTATATCCAGATGGTTATCTGTTTAATTTATATGCCACTAAACGATCATTACACGGCAATTAAGCACGTGCGCTAAGTAACTACCTACTTGCTTTGTAATCGAATGCACCCTTATGTTAATTGAAAACTATCTATTAGCTCAACGTTCAACGGACATGACTTCGAATTAATACACATTAAGACACAGATCACTATCTTTAGGGACAGAGGAGTTGAAAGTAACCGAGTATACTCGTATTACAAATTCAAAATAAAATTAGGATATATCATGCCTGTATATTCACAAATGTGTGATATAATTCATATATGGAAATTAATGAATTTCGATTAATCATCAAATTGTCACTAGATCAGTCAAAGTATTGTTATGATGAATATAATGATACGAAGTTTGGTAGGAAAAATGTACAAAAAAAGTAAGGAGATGAAATAAATATGTTTCATATTGCACGAAATTATCATTTTGTACAAACTTGTCATTGATTAATACATAAATTGATTTATTTTTTGAGCTCTATAAACACCTAATTTTCACGAATACAGAAATAGGGTGTACTCCTTGAACAGATTTCAATGAGCAGACTAAAGTGGTGGGAGGAGGCAATGACAGTAATATCGATAATCAATCATCGGTTTGAAATCCATACTTAACAGTATCGGCAGAACGGCGACAGTCTCATTTGAAAACGGATTAATCGTTGGCAGGAAGCTCGGGCTCGTATAAATATCTCATTAGGCCAAGATTTATTGTCCAAATAGTCACGATACAAAAAAAAACTTTGAAAGCAAACGTTCTGATAATTACTTGTCAACATGCGATTTTCTATTCGGAGCTCCCCGTTTAATTTGGTTTTTTATTTTCCGTAATATATCATTTTGTTAATGACACCTAAATGAAGAGCTATCACGAACACAATACCTGACTGAAATTTCTTACCAACTCGTAAAAAGAACGTTAATAAAAAAATTTAACAGCGAACATACCAATCGGCTCCTCAACTGTGGAGTTAAACTTTACAAATACGCCAACTGTGTTGACGAAAGAAAGTCTGTAGCGAGAACATAAAATTATAAAATTATAACTTCCAACTAGGTAACTAAACGCTGCTAAAACAGATGTAAAAGCCCGCGTGAAGGTGTAATATGCAAATAGTTTACCTTTTTTGAACAAACAAAACATGAAACAAGTAATAATTGCACAACTGTATTTGACAACAAAAGTATTTGATGAAAAATATTTAATTTTTGAAGGTCGAAGCCTTGATTACGTTATCACTTCAGTATTTCTGCCAAATATATTTAAGTACAAAGATCAAGTTGAGTTTAAATATCACAGTGCCTGTATTGAAGCTGCTGCGGACGATGCTGTATCGTTTGCATGCGGAAATGCTTGAGATGGCTCTGCAATGTCCACTTGTTAATGTACTTGTTATTGTTATTAATTTTAATTGTTGACGTAACAATTTAATATAATGTTTATTTGCAACTTAGTTTACATAATACGACAAAATAAACTAACAGTTGTGCATGAATAATGAAGATTGTTTATCTCCGTACGTAACAATTTCATTGCAATATGTATGTAAATATAATAAATGTCACATAATCGGAACAAATTATGTACCTAAATGTTAAGACTATGTTTGTACAAAAAATTAAACTTGTTTACAATAACAGAAATTACCAGTTTGTCGACGGATCCTTTAATGGAGCGTGGAGGTTTAATGGATCCTATTGTAATACTTTATATGTACGTCAATGATCAGTATTTTAATTACAAATTTCGAATCAATACCGAACGTACCGTTATTAAAAAGATCATCTCCAATTTCTTATACTTACAATAAAAAAAACAAAGTAAACAAAACATCTACTTATGAATAATATAGCAAACATTTTTAAGCTCTTCAAAAACAATTCATACTCTGAGAATAAAAGCAGCTGTCCGACGACGCATGACGACCAATAAAAAATCGATTAAAATTTCGATCCCTGATTATATAAAGATAAGGGCACGTTGCACACGGGAAAGGTGACATTCGGTGAGCATAAAATTCGGAGGAATCGCTAAACGGTCTCGTAATTTATCGACGGGTTGACCTCGGTTCATTTACTTTAAACAAATTGTTAATTCTTCGATAACTATCATCCGGAACAGATGGCTAAGACCGTGACAAATCGCCTGCACACAAATTCACGCTTTCGTGCCCTATCACCAAAGGTGTTTATCGGGTGGGGTGTTGAAAATTCTCGATGTTTTTTCACGCGGTAATTGTCGAAGGTGGGCATGGCATGTGCCGGTTATGAGACAGGTTGACCACATGTGGTGCAATCTGCTCGGCTATATTATCGAATTTTTCAAATTATAATTTGACGGCCTAATCGGTTCGTTTGGATTAAAATCTAATATATTATGGGATCAACACTTCACACCGAAGATTAAAATTGAAATTTTACCATACATACATAATTAAATGTGAATGAAATTTAATGCAAATACATTACATGAGTTGCATTTACATAAAGTTTACGGTAACGCCTTTAAGCTCATTTAACTATCAGCCCTTTTTTCCTTGAATACTACCATTATTTTGGTTTGCATTATAATGTGTAATTACCAAAAATAAAATGTATTACATCTGATCTATTCACCCGAGACGTAATTTTTAATGGGCCTAATAGCCATTACTTTAAATAGATACAAAATAAAGGGTTTCAAACGAAATGATCGAAATCATCGTATGATTTTAATGGCATTGTGTATCCAAGTGTAGGTAGGTATGTACCTACTACGCCTGTGACGAAAGCGCCGCGACATTTATTCACACGAGCCATTACCGAACGCCGCGGAAAGTGCCATTAACATAAAAGAAGAAAAGAGAAACTACTTTCAAACTCAATATCAGAATCTTTTGTGTAGCAAATCTACTCTCGAAGCCCTCGCTTGGCGGCCATCCGTTAACACATTGATTATACATCAAGGAAAATAAAAAGGGAATAGCGGTACGAAAAAAGCCCGTGGCCCGTAACGCAACGATTTCAATCAGACAAAACGTTTTGCGTTTTTATGGTGGCATGGCATCGGCGACTATCTCGTTCTGAAACAGATTATTTCTCATTTGATTTATGGCGGCTGAATGTTCCAACGATATTATGTTTTGGTCATCCGTTCGATTCCTATTTGAATGCTGAGCGCCGAATGGGGTGGTATGAGACGGGGGTAGCACTCGTACTATATTAATCTCAAATCCATTTGTTGTAATCTGCACTCGATATTGGGGGTTTAAATCTTGGATGTAAGGTTGAGTTTTCTTTTATTGTAGAACGAGTTAGGACGCTTCAGAGATCGCTGGCCGATAGAGGTGAGAGATGAAACAGTAGCATCGTATTCATTTCACGGGTGTATAGCGCCGTCCCGCTCGCACGCCCTGCGGGAGATTACGGCCCTAGTATGTATCAGATTTGGGTTTTATCGTTTTATTGCTTATTCTTTTTAGATTTTCAGCTGCGAAGGCATATCATTTTGTTTTTAATGCGAGACATAAATAACGGCGCAACGAGCCAGTGACTGTAATGGCGTATTTAGGGAAATATCCGGAAGTGAGCACTACTCTCGCTGTAATGAGGCGTGGGGAGGTTTTGAATCGGGCACACTAGCTGCAGGCGTCTAATTACGGACTTGGCGTTCTATCAAAGTACATATGATACGAAAAATATTTTAATAACATTTTGTGCGGTTATCCTATTGTTGTCAACCTATCCGTAAAGTTGTTACCATGTCGAATAACGATGATAATTAATCCATTAAAAAAATTTAATAGTTAATATAAATGTAATAGCTTATTTTATGAATGCTTATCAATATAATACATCCACTCGTGACTCCGTAACTCGTCAAACTTAATATTCAAAACTTGACGACATCTTTGCTCATTTTACAAAAGTGATTTTAAAGAGAGGGGCGATTTGCCGGAGTAAGTATTTTGCTGCGAAATATTTTGTCGTCGGTTTGCCGCATCTGGCGAACGTCCAGTCGCCTGATGACAGCTTATGAATATTTCCACCAAAATTCACCTCTTTTCCATTGGACGGACGTTTCTTATTTAACTTTTTAGTACGTATTATGTGTTCGTGTGCCTCTCTTGATGGATTTTATTCCGACAACGCTATTTCGCTAATGAATAAGTCTAGATATTTTAAATGCTTGTTCAATTTAAAAGCTCATTAAATTTTTTTATACACGTTAACATTTTCAATGAGTTTCTATAGTGTCTCATTACTGTTTATTTCATAATGAAATTGTGAAACCACTTAGCTCGCTAATGGAAGTGAAATTGTAATTCATTGTATATCGCATTAATTTACTTATTAAGTTAGAAATTAATTTGTTGTCCTAGTGTCGATTATAAAAAACGGATATTAATGAAATTGACAAAACTTAAATTAACGAGTATTTACGTTTTAAGTTCATTTTTAATGCATTGGTTATGTTCTTGATTTGAAATATACCAGCATTTTATAACAATAGCTTCTAATTTAGACTACTCCACAATAGATGTCACTACATGTCTTTGTGCGATGCACTCGGTGTCGCGCCCCATCGCCGCATGGGGCGCCACGCTCGGCCATTGTTTCCAACTCTGCATCACTCTAACTTCGATAACGCATAAATTCAACGGGTTCGAATCTTTTGTTTTATCTCTATAACGTATGGACACTGCGAAGTGAGTCCGTATGATACCTCGATGTTCCTTTTGTCTTTATTAATGAAATATGTCGCTACACAGAGCCACGGTTTATTTTATTATTTTAGTTACCATTTGTTATCACGACTTTATCTGCCGTATAGAAGAAGGATGCATCGAAAGGTAAATTATGAAGGTATTGTTCGGGTCAATTCCGGAGAGGAACAATAGGATCGAATAATTTTAGCCGGGAATAATAAATTTTATATTAACAAGAGTCAACACTACTACCACATTCGAAACAGATTTCGATTTTCTCAAGGGCAACGAGTGCCACCTTCGAAAGTAATTTCGCATTAAGTTTAAAAGGGCGTCGTTAATCCTTTGATATTAGAAAGATAGCAAACATCTTAGCTATCATTTTCTTCTATTTCGTCTCAAGCCGAGGAAGGGAACTAATGAGTCGGTGCAAATTTGCGCCCAGACGTATTAAGGAGTACGCGTTTTAAGACGACTTTTATTTCGTAAGTTTCGATTTTATCTAGATGTAACGAAAATTATTGTATGCAAAAATCACTTCGGGTGAAATTATGCTCCCGTTTAGAATACCTTAACTGCCTCTAATTGCGAATCGTCAAAGCCCATGACGTCCCGTGCCTATCATGACGTCACAAGTCGGATGCAAACTAAATTCATTAATCCAACTAATTTTCTGTGAGAACAAACGATTCGTCACGACCCTTCTGTCACCCTTTCGGTCAAAGGGTCCGAGGCGTCCCTAAATACAAACGAGCGTAATGATTGAGATTGTCCAATGGTTGCCTGCTAGGCATTTCAAGTGTGAGTACAACTCAACCCGGTTAGCTCTGAGAGAATATTTTGTTAGTACTTTACAATATATATATATATGTATATATATGTATATATATATATATATATATGTATACATATATATATTTATATTTTTATATATATATATATATTATATTTATAGATATATGTATATTTTTGAACACAAGCTTTGAACACAGATTCCAGGTAATTTTGGCAATTGCTATAGTGGAACTGCCTAATAACGCACTTAACTATGTATATGTTAATAACCTACCCAAGTTAAATAAGTATGAAAGATCGGAAAACTTTACTAAAATCATTCAGAAATAATTCTTTCTACGTTTCATATTTGAGCAACAGAGTTTATATTAATTAAAGATCGAAGACAGAGGTCGTCTAACATGTATTTAAATAGGGAATAAAACTCGATGAATGTTTTTTTTTAATTTCTTTTGATTAATGATCTAAATCTTATCTTAATTGTGATAATTATTACAATTCATTTAAATAAACACATCTATTTATTTTCCATAGCGCGAAGACGATTTTTTATTTGACTTTAAATTTCAATAGCGTTTTAATATTTTTGTATAATATTTGAAATATGTCTATCTTATGGTCGTATTGGGCTAGTGAGGACAGCCAATTCGTCGCGACCCTCCCGATCACCCTTGACCGAAAGGGTTCGGGCGCTGCTAAATCCAAATGAACGTAATAATTGCTGTTCGCTGGACCGCCGCTGGGCATTGTTACGTTTGACACTGCATAAATGTTAATATCACAAAGAAGAAACGGGTACATATGTAGATATGTACCTACATCAGATTGATTAGAATGCTTTTGATGGCATTTCTAAGTGTTATTTCAACGGTAAATACCAAGACTAAGATAATATTAGCGAGTGCTATGTAGTAATTAAAGAATTTTTGTCGTGCATAATTCGACAATATTGAAGTAAGATAGATGCTTAAATATTTACGTATTTAATTGTATGCCACCTCTTTACAGGTCTCAATGGCTTATAAAGATGACGTATAAAGAATGATAAAAATTAATAATTATTTGTTTCCACTGTGGGGCCTTTAATAACTTGAATATAATAAACGCTCGACTGTAATAAACATATAACATGCTTTTCATATGAATGCACATATATGGTTATTTTTAATTTTATACGCTCGTGAGATTAAAAACACAGATAGGTTTTAGTACTTATTTTAATATATCTCTATAGTATATATACCTGAAAATTGTGTATATTAATTGACGTCAGAATAACAAAGGCATTAAATATCAATGCATTAAAATAACAGTTGTAAAGTGAAAGATAACTTTGTATTGATGTGAACGAAGACAATAAAACTCCTTTCGCATCCATAACAGAAGCGAAATGTTCACGGAGAGCGATCCAAGCGGACGTACAATACGTTTCGTAATTAACATTCAAAATTATTAAAACACATTTTCGAAATCCGCTCGCCCCTAACGAGAGGGGTGACATAATCGGAGAAACAAATCTGGCTGGTGCTGCATTTAAATGATGATGATTAATTTGCTCCACGAACGACAAGAAGGGTTAAAAGCCAAGGGTCGTAATTCTGCCACTTGTTCGAGCGATTCGGGGAATCCGAAACGGAATTTGTACAGTTCAATTTCCACGGTACCATTTCGTGATGTCTGATTGCCTTTGTAGTAGTATCTTCAATGGGTTTGATGGAGTGCATAGATATTTCCGGGTTGAGGAGTCCTAATTACGAACTTTGGGAAGGATTTCGGAATGAGCGCCGCTCCGTGAACTTAGATAGCGGGTGTAATTTTGAACAGAAGAGAATTGAGTACATTTGCAATATTTCGCAAGGTCCAACACTTCGACTTGGAAACTCGTAACTTCATGTGGCCTTCGTAATTTATGTGCACTAACATTATTGTATATAAATTAACAACTTTTATTGCTTTGTTGACTACAAAGTAGGTATACGATATCTATCTTATATTATGAAGCGCAGGAGAAGAGAGTAATTCTAAATTTGTACCAGTATGTAAAACGGAGGCGCGGCGATTCGCTAACATTAAAACGAAGCAAGGGCGAGCCCGATAACGTCACCGATAAAGGACGGAGGCGATAATCCTTTTTATTTTATGCATTCTCCTGTAGCACTCGATGATTTTAGCGAGACGATATTGATCCGGCGAATCGAAGAAAAACACAGGAATATGTAGACGAATTAAAGTTCCATAGATACCATAATAATACATCTTGGGACATCTCCACACACGGCTGCATCTGCATCCAAAGTAGGTACTTAGAACGTTCATGTGTTATGGTAATCAGACGGCTGATAAACTACTATCTACTGCATACTTAGAAATATACACCCAGGTACACATCAGACAAATTTGTCCTGCGTGGGGATCGAACCCACGACCGCCGGTCAAGTGGTCAAGTGTTTATGAAAGTTTATGAAAAATTTTATTTTACAGGAACAAATTAATTATAATTCGATTTAGGTATGTCATTATAAAGCCTTAATATGGTTTGGTAAGTTCATTGATATCTATCGTAAAACATTATTATCGATTTTATATGTAAAAATATTTCTTATATATAAATCTTATCTGAGTACCCTAAGGATTGTTCTATGTACGGTAACATGTACTCTTATATGAATTCTCGATAAATGTATAGTATGTAGTTATTTTGATAGTGCTTGTTCTAATGGTAGATAGAGGTTCCACTGAAAATGGTTGCATTTGAAGAATTTTGCAAGTAGTAGTTACATGGATTAGAATAAAATAGGGTAGTTCAGAATCTAGCTGTAGTCTCTAAAGGGAGGATGCTGAAGCTAAATTAGCTCATTTGGTTATCGTCACTACGAAGAATAAAACAATTAAAGCAGAGACACTACTATGACACAGATCCTAAAGAAAGACATTATAGTTGATGGCCCTTTCAATGGAAACGTTCAGCCCTTTGAAGGGTAAACACGTCTTCGAGTAGATGCCACTGAGATTAAGTGACTACTTAGAAACGAAACAATGATGAGCGCCACACACATGCAATTAAGGTGATGCGTGCACGGAAATTATATTTTTAAGAATACCTGGCACTCTTTTAGGAACCCATATAAATAGAATTAGAAACCCATAGAAATAGAATTAGAAACCCATAGAAATAGAATTAGAAACCCATAGAAATAGAATTAGAAACCCATAGAAATAGGATTTCATTAAATACTTATAGAAACACAATGAATTTTGTCGAAATATTTTATTAGTACTTACAATTGTATAATTCATTAGTAAGAAATCTTGATATCGTTACATCATCATCATCATCATCATCAACAACCCATTGAACGTTCCACTACTGGACAACGGGTCTCCTCTCGGAATGCAAAGTTTCATGGCGTTAATAAATTAATAAAGATTTTGTAGGTTTAAAAAAAAATTAAAAACCTTTAATTCATTTTACGGAACTGATTAATAAAATAAATAACGTCAATTTAATTTTTTTTATGTAATTAGTATTCACGTGAACACGTAATAATGAACTCGAAGTATGGTGTCTGGGATCCTGCAGCGAAACAACTTTGGATTCCGCCTCAATTCAGTGAACACCATCTTAACTCACCATCTCGCAACGCGAACACAAAAGTTGTCGGTTCGTTATAACTAGTGCACGTGCGATGACGACCACGAGCTTATTATAACATTAGATAAACATCGGATTAATTTTACAACGAACGTGTAAACCTTTGTTAACTTTAATATTACATCGCCCTTTATATCTCACGATAACGATAAACGGTTCGAAACTTATTAAGTATATATATTCAAACGACCATTTTGAGCATATTTTTTAGAGAAAAAAAAGTTATTTATATAAATCTGTTGCAAATTAGCAATGCAGTATTTTTCTCTCGTAAGGACAGAAAATATACAAAGACTAGATACGTTCTAATTTGTTCAATAACATTACAAGCGTGATTTGGCTCAGAAAGAACATCGATTCTGTTTGGTGTGTCAATAGGCCGCAGTGAGGACTAAACACACCAGGTGTCTTTTTTACCGGATCGTTCCCTAAAACAAATGAACATCGCTTCAAAT
>DVPR01000485.1:0-13739 GCA_018239345.1 Oxynetra stangelandi
TTTACTAGCGTTAGTAATTTTATGTTTCACGTTTATCACTAATTTCGTATACTTCGTTTACTCGCTCAAACTTTCTGACTTTACTTGTCTTACTTGAACGAATAATTGGATTTATTCTTTTGTTTATTATACACCCAACACTAGTAATACTGATGAATTACAACACCGATACTTACGCTTATAGCCGTTATAGTTAACGTGTTTACAGTCAATTTATAGAAATTTTTTGGTGATAAATATTTATCAATGTTTCGTAATTTAAAAATATTTTAAGCAACAACTGACATAATTACAAACTTATTCATTATTACTGACACAAGCATTTCCGTCATACGATTTCTTAAGGGCTATACTCGCCTTAAATGAAGTTTTATGGTCACTTAAAACTTAACTCCAATATTCTACTATTTATTACCTTGATAATTTATTGCAACCAAAAATGGTGCTGATTATATGAAAATAAAAACTTTACGGCCCCAATTATTTTATAATTAATGGCATTTTATATTGCTTTGTTGTTGTTTTAATGGTTGGAAGGTCAAGGCCAATGATACTTTCAATTGGTTTCACATCTATCTGCAAATAGATGACAAATTCAATGTTACTTAATTTTAATAACAAAATCCAAAATAATCATGAAGATGTGTAACTACGCAAAATGTTCAATAGTTCATCGTCATTTAAATTATCCTGTTGTCATTTACGAAGTAAGCTTGCCAGTTTCGAATTTATATTTAAAAATGATAAATAATAAACGCTTTAAAATTATTAATTAAAATACATTGAGCGGTTTTGTGAATGTGATTAGAAATAAGGAAAATAAATTGAGAAATGTATACGACAAAACAAAGTGTAACGCTGACTTTATGTTAGTAATGTGGTAATGTTATCATGTACACAAAAACATGTTTTGGAGATTTTCGCTAGCCCTAACGGATTGCGTAAGGGGCTCACTTGATCATAGTCACCGTCGGAGTCGGCTGACGTTTTTATACTGGCGCGATGGATGGCACGTCGGAGCCGCGAAAAATTGCCGATCTGTTTGCTTAGAGCCGATTGATTCAGCTTGATTAACGGGACTTGTTCCATCTGGGGATACGTATTGACATTTCCCGGAAGTGACATTTCATTTTAAGGCTACATTTCCGTTTACCGCTTTTAATTTCTTAAATATTCCACTGTAACTATGAACTGTAATCCATGCTTAATTAATCTTAATATCTGAGTACAAATTCTGTTAGGAGAAACTTACATTTTTTTTGTGAAGCAACACCCTAACTTAGGAAAATTTGGGCTGCAGCGAATATATTAATAAATCCTCGAAAAAACCTGTTTGCTCCCCATAGAATTTAATGTATAATTATAAGTTTCTTGTAAATAAGTTCACATTTTAATTTATATTAACTTCTTAATCATTAGACTGCAACAACTAAACCTGAAACAAATTTAAAGCTAATTTGCATTTTTAACAACATTACTCAACTAAATTAAACTACGTTTAAGCAGCAGTGTTACAGGTAGAAAAAACTTCTAACTTTTTTTATGAAATCCAACTTAATGATATGCAATTTATTTTGGCTTCTCTCAGTAGCAATTACGATCAATATCCAAAATTCCACCTTCGTATAATGATTATTGGTACGATATTCTTGGCTATGTAAAAAATACTAATGCTAAGTAGAAAATAAATACTAAACAAAAAATATCCATTATTTTCCTATAATCTGTTGACTTAAGATTTTTTATGTTACTAGAGTGGCAAATGGGCTTGCAGCAGTCACAAGCGGCCGCTGCCGCCCATAGATATCTTCAACCGACCTCGAACCGGGCTATTTGTCCTATTCTTGGCCAGTCGTAGAAGTGTCACCACTCTTGAGGACCGAGATGGTCGCCTCTGCAATACACATGAACCGCAACCACTTCAACATTTGCAGACAAACAATGTCATACATTGACATCTGAACGTTCAAAAAGAACTTTTACTTTTTTGCGCAATTTCAATTCAGTAGAAAATATTTCACATATATGTGTACTTGTATGACCCTTGGACTAAATAAAATCACAAATATAACAATAGACCCGATACTCCAATCGTAACATAGCTATTATATTGTAAAACCTATTCAAAATCTATTCTTCACTCGGAGTAAAGATTAACCAGGGTATCCGAGAAAGTGATGAAGTAAAGAATGCGTTTGACAGGAGGGCAGCTATTGAATATATTAAAGCCACGTCTACAGAGGATCAAATTGAATTGTAGGACGGATTTAAGAAAGTAAAGGGCGTATAATTTTGAGACAGCTATATATTATTTGGAGAGAAGATATCGGAATAGTGTCGATTACCTTTTTACAATCTAAGATATATAGGTACATCGAAAATGGTATAATATTATTGTTTAATATTACAGTTTCTACCACCTACCTGAATCTCAAGAAGTACAGTAAAATATTTGTTGTCTACTTTCTAGAAATATTTTTATACGTCCATGTGTGTACGAATATACATTTTTGTCTTCTGTCTTCACATGGTACATCACATGCAAATTAGAACGAATTGATCGTCTTCTAAATGTTGACTTTCTTAATTATAATAATTATACGTGAAAAGGTATTTATATTTTATTAATGAACTAAACAAATATACAAAATATATTTTTGTAGTGGAAATAAAGAATAAATAGTGTATTGCAGAGCACAATGAAAGATTAACTGGGGTGTTGGTAGAGTAATGAACTAAAGAATGTGTTTGACAGAGGAGCAGCCATTGAATATTTTAAAGACGGCGAGGGATGGAATTGAAATGGGTGTACGATGGGTGGAAACAGATTAGGTAAAAATGTTATGTGAAACTCTCATTTGAATATTTAAAAGTATAACATAAAACGTTCTACTATTGTTACATTTTACTCCATTTCATATAGAAATACTTACTGTAAGTTGTTCGCAACACGGGTATCGAATAAAATTAGATTAGATTAGAGAGAGGTATACAAAATAACTTATAGTGACTGCCAGAGGCAAACTTTCATATGTTATAAACTGCACTTAAACAACGTGCTTATTTAGACCTGAATTCGGCGTTTTTTATTCATATAAACTGGAAGTACTATAGTACAAAGAGCGCTGTTTTTGGTAAATTAAATATTTGGTTGTGTAACATCCGCATCCTCTCCCGTGGGAACCCACCACCGAATACGTTTCAAGTTAACACGTATTTTGCATTACACGTCGAGTGAGTCATTGAGAAAGAGAATTATACCGCTTGTTAAATTTTAAACAGCGTAATGGCTGGCCGTTAAGTGTTCCACTGAGTCTAAAAAAAGAAAAGAAATAAAACATAACTCGCATTTTGAAAAAGATAATTTTAAAATTTGCATTAAAGCTGAAACGAGAGTGGAAATGTTAATAGGCGCAGCAGTAGGTAAGGAGCTCATTAAGAAATGTATTTATTAATTACATAAAAACATGTAGTTGTGTAATTATTGCAATTACCAGTCAAATGACTACTACTCTCTTTAATAATTTTGGACACGGCGCAATTTTGGTTTTATTTTGCTTTATTTATTTATTTAAATGTCAATCGATTTAATATACAAAAGTAATGAGATAACGAAATCGGAATGATATTTTTAAGTGTCTGACCTTTTCTGATACTTACATCAAAAACTTTACGATCATTTAATTGGCGGAACCCACGTTTTCGGCACGATATACTTTACAGTTCTTTTTGTCTTTTTATTATGATAAGTTTCAACACGACCGTCTGAATACAAATGTATGGCTGTCTTAAAAACAAATTGCAAAACAAGAAATGACTCAGTTAATGATCGAGCTGAAATCTCAAATATGTCCACCGGCGACGAAAAAACTTAAACCGATCCAATCTCAGCCGTTGATATGCCTTAAAATATTTTTATTTATTTCAATGACTCTTTGTAAAATGTCGGATATAATGAATATATTACCAGTAGCAGAAGTATTCTTTTGAGAAGGTAATTATTTAAAGGAGCGATCGGTCGGTATTCTGATAAACAACGCGATAACAATACATCTCCGACATCGTTCACGCATTCCCTATCCCCATCCATTACTGTTTCATCTTCAATAACAAGTTTCGCTTACCAGTCAGTACTACAGCACTTATCTTCCAAAATACTTCCTTATCGACATAAATTTTGAGTTTACTATCCTTTGTTTCTATGCCTTCTCTGCGGGAGCGCTAACTCTTTCATCTATCATAATCGTTCATGCTGAAAACAATCAAGATTGATTTTTGTTCCAGGCGAAATCGAGTCGTATTTCTTATTACTTTAGGTTTATATTCCATTGTGATGCAGCGGCTTTGTCGGTTGATAGCTAACCACCGTCGGAGGCGAATGTAGGCGGCGGCGTAACGAAGGGACCCACGGAAAATGACAAATGACATCTGCCTACCGCCTGTCAAATAACGGACAGATAATAAATGACCCCGATTGTTTATCATCAAATATCTCATATATCATTATCGTGTACTCAGCGCTATAGGCGGAGGGCGCTTTGACTTTGTATGATTAATATTGTTTGGTTAATTTCGAGTCTGTAATGTAAATACTTTAGGGAAATTTTGGTGGCGTCATCGTGGGTTGATTATGCCGATGGTGCTAGCTAAGTGCTGGACAACTCAGCTTTTGTGAAAGGGAATATTATTTTGTTATTGCACTAGTAAGTGAATGATTAATTATACCCGAATATACATATTTACTACATTATATTCTATGTTGTAAAATTAGCTAACTGGCAACTTACGGGTAAAAAATAGCCACTGCATTTCATGGCGAACTTTAATTTATCTAATTACTACAGAAATTAAAACTAAACCCTGGATTCCGGACATAAGCTAAAACACCTTATCTTTGTAATATCTGGCTGTTATACTAGAAGACACATGAACAAAACATTAGAAATACAATTAATTAACAGCAAAAATAAATATGACGAATAAACTTTTTTGACTTTATAAATAATGAAGTTATCAATAATGACAAATATACCACATTATTTTTAAGACTGAAGAAACAAAGTACATATATATTTAGCTTAAGCAATGAAACAATAATCAAAGCAAATTACAATCTTGTTCGTGCAAATCATAGATAAATCTTTACAATGTGGTCCATCGTGTTGCCGAATAATTTCAATTAACTCATTCACAGCCCATTGAATCGGGACAGCCAATCGTTTAATCAAAGTTATCGCAATGCGATAATCTTGCATTATATAGGCACAAGAGATTTAATTCTTGTTCTTAGTTGCACATTGCTCCGAAAGAAAGTTTGAACCGTCTCATATGGCTTTTTGAAGTACATTTTTAATCAGCCCAAAAAACATGAATGACATGGTTCATTATTCATTCATCATTTGTACAAGTTTCTAATTGTTAAAAGATATGTAAAATAAACCACATATAACAAAATAAAAGATTCCTTAAAAGGCGATACGACCATAACCTCTTATTTTCTATGATTAATAATCGTAAACAAGCTAGTAATATATGCAAAATATTATAATTCATTTTAACTTTCCACCACAAACACGAATCCTTTTTACAAAATGAGATAATAATTTTTTCCACAAAACAACAAAATCTCACAAGAGATTTGAAGTGAGCTTTCTTGACAGTGACGCAAATTACACAATGACAAATAACCAAAAACTTCAAGTCATATCTCACGCTTCAGTACAATGCTTTGAAAATAAATCCTCTCCCTTCGCATAAGTCACAGCCGTCACATACTGTTTACTAACTTGCTTTCCGACATGACAACACAAGTAAACCTTTACAACACTGTATTTTTAATAAATCACCCAAAAATAATCTTTATCTCTATGTTTCTATGAGACATGTGAATCGCAATCTGAAATTTGTCGTAGTACACTTGTACCAAGCGGCACATATTGTTGATTTATGCGAAAATGTATCTTAAGGTGTAAGCACTAAAAAGTATACCTTTGGTAATATTATTTTGGCAATTATAAATGACAATCTGGCTCGTGCGTTAGCTGTCACTCCGATAGCCACCGAGCGTGAGGTGACTAATTCAGGAACTGACCTGCCTTCAATGTTTCCCACGTCTTGGGGACCTAATGGACTTGAAACATTCCGTTTCCTATTTAATCATATTTGTTGTAGAGAACTTGTATTTGTTCCTGGTGGGTAACACTAATCAGCATCTAAACAAAAGTAAATTATATAGTTACAGAGTAAAAAAAATTGCCTTACATTAGGATCGAAAGAAAATAATTTACTTTCCTTATGTATGCTCCTGGTAAATATGTAAAAATCTGTTATTTTTTTAGAAACTAAATATGCATAATGCATCTGTAGCGGTTTGTTTTGTTTTATCTTTGTTGCTTTTTTCTATTAATGTTTAGTAATATTTTCAATCTCCCCTGGTTCTATTTGGATTGAAAAATAACTGGATGATGAGCTCAGCACTTCACCTTCAGGCATAATATTTTCAAAAGGATTTTAACACAAACAAATCGTCTGTTCCAGACCACAATAAATAAAATTTGTTTGTCTATCCGAGCAATTGTCGAGGCATCCTGGGGCTTTCAAAAATCATGAGCACACCCGCCGCGAGCTCTTTCACCGGTGAACCATTTTTCATCGCCACCCCGAAAACGATACGTCAAAATCAGTGATCGAGTAAATTTCGCCCACCACCGAGCAATGGATGAGATTTTGTTAAGGTGTTAAATGCTAGCGAGTTGAGATTGTTTCTATTATTTGATTTAGCCAGTGTTTAACACTAATACTTATGCCAGGATTATGTAACTGATTCTTATTATTGCATTTTTGGAATACATCCCTTTCGCCAAGGCATAATATTCTATATGTACCGCGTATCCAGATTTATTTTTTATTATGATTATCAGTTACTTATTAATGTCCACCAGATTTTTTATTAAGCGGAAAATTACATAACTTCATTTTTGATATAATTTATATAACCTCTAAATGTCGGTTTTTCAAAGTCTGCAATAATCTTGCGAGGAGTCTTCGAGTCAACCTTCTTAAATCAGAGCTTCCTTACGTCCGACGTCACAACCTCCAACACTAATCCCATCGCCTGTCTCTTGCACCGGCGCGTTAATTTCACAACGGAACAGTAAGCTTGATAAATGAGTGGCTGAATTTCAAAGGGAGCACAAAGGAGACCTGACCCGCGGCAGGTCGTTAATCACGATACATCTATGATTATGACGTCAAGGTGAACTATATCACATGGAAATGTATTTGTTTCGGTACATTTTGTAGATGCACCATATTGTAAATAGGGCTATAATATAATGCATAGTGTGTTTTGGATCTTCTATTTTCAAAATGTAAATCATTTTAAATGTCTATTCAAATTCTTATCAGTTTTAGTTATATTTAAGTCAACTCCATTGTGCTGTGTGTCGAGATTGTTCAGCACATTATCAGTATTCGAAAATGCCTCTTCGGTTACAATATTAAACATGTCTTCCTAAGCTTCCAACACACTTCATTTTGATGAATCGTTGGTCAATGTCAGGGTGTAATAGGATTATCCGACCCTATTGTAAGATCTGACTTGCTGCCCGTGACAATAACGGCAGATGGTTTCTTATAGAATGATTGAGTGGTTGTTTGATGATAGTATGGGTGGTAATGATAAATGACAGGCATATAAAGCTATACATTAAAGCTTATTGAAAAGTGTTATGCACTGTTCGATAAGTAAACCTCATAATAATAGTAAGGAGTAAACATGGGAATAGTTGTATTGTTTTATTCAAGCTGGAGCTAAAAATATGTTTCATATAGCATTTAACTTTTGATGTTTTTATAATGCAATAGTTGGTTCTCAATAAACTGACTCGTATTTATTTGTTAGCTTGAAATACTTTTTAAGAAATAATTTAGCATTATTGTGCTCTCGTTGTGACGTGAATAATACGAAAATATTTAATGCTTCTAAATATTTCGTTTCAGAGTCGATAACTTACCCCAACCTTTTTCAAGGCAGACAAACGTTTTAAGATACTTTTTTTATTATTTGAGACGTATACCGTTCTTTTTAGTGTGGATCAAAGTGCCATGCTTTTACATAAAATTAAAGTAACGAATAGTTACTGTTATTGTATGCTTTTAATAAAATTACAGTTTGTTACTACACCTGTTACATTACCTTGTTGCATATGCACATTTTGCTGCAAATGCTGCTGCGTAAATATTGTTATAATCAAGTATGGTTTGAAATTAATTTTATTTTGTCCTACTTGTTAATACAACTATCTTTTATACTAGAATATGTCACCGCGGACTGTTCTCACTTCTAAAACTGAAAGGTATTTGAAAAGTTATCAAAATAGTAGAAAAGAAGATTAAATATAACCGAAGAACAGTACTATTAATAATTACTAGATACTAGAATGGAGCATAAAATTGAAAATGCAGTGTAGTTTAGCTATCTTTACGAATCAGGGTAATCTTATTTATCGCTGGAGTTTCCTAGAAGATCAGACGCAAACAGGAAGCTGCTAGTGGCGGTACAAAGGCGGACCGGATACAGAAATCGCGCCATCGACAAATACACGCAGTTGTGAAGGCAGATTTATTTGTGAGGAGGAGCCCAATGTTGTTACGGCTGGCAAGTTTGATTAGCAAGTTGATATTGATGAATGATGATCATGTTGGTGATGATGATGTTGTTGAGGAAAAGGTTGGAAAAGATAGTTGTTTCTTACAGTAAGTTAGTTTTTCAGTCGCCTTCATCATTGTAATGCCCAGGCCATTAATCATGAACCTTACAGAGAGCATTCGTTTTCCTAATAGTAATAATAGTGATTCCATAATAGCTTTCCTATAGACTTAGTTTTCTTTTTAAGCAAAAAAGTAAATGTGGATTAACGTTAATGCAGGCCATACATTTCTATAAACTCAACATAAACGAGTCTGAATATTGGACTGTATATGACATAAAAAATATGGTTATGTAATGTGTGTATACCTAATTTAGAGATACCATAAGACATTCAGTACGACAGTGTGTCCCGGAACGATTTCCATGTCTAATAACGCGTGGAGCTCTTTATGTTTGCCTGAAAAATTTATGTTCATGAAAAATGACATCAAAGAAACGACGCTGTACGTGAAATGCCCGTAAATCCCAAAAGTAATTCATATTCTATTTGAACGATCATCAAAGGTATGAGTTTTATTATAGAGGCGTGATATGGAACGATAGAGAGTTACGTTACGTTAATTTTACATCACGTTTATTTGTTTTTGCACAAAATGTTTCAGTATCGACATACATAGATCCCTTTCTCTATTTTAATCATTATTTACTTACTTTTAGGTAAGCCTAAGATTACGTCAATAATCATTATTTAGATTAAACCCCAGAAAACTTATTATTGAAAGATTTAAGAAGAAGAAATTTTAAAATACTAATATTTCAAGACTTTTATACATATATTATTCCTATGAATCTATTTATTGAAGCAACGACACATAATTTAATTAATATTTATTTTTTTATTTTTTTATATATTTTATTTATTTAGAAATTTTCTAGATTTCCATTTCATTATAAAGATGATCAATTTAAAGTATATTGAACTTTAACAAAAATACCAGTTAGAATATATTTAAAATACTAAGGAATAATTTTTATTAAAAACGTAATCGTTACCCGTTTTTCCCCCAGATTAACTATTTACTTAAAGTGCACTAATAACTTGAAGTAAACAGTTAAGCCGGGGAAAAAATCGAACCCAACCACACAAAGCGAATTATAAAAGCAAATGTACACCGCGCTGGCGAGCCGCCGCGCCGCGCCGCGCGTGTTAATCCAACTTTAGTTTTTCAATTGGTTAATTCTCCATTATAACGGCTGCATATGAATGCGGTGCTATAAAATTTGCATGCAAACTGCTTGCCTGGTTAATTTTATTAAGTACACGGCATTGCGACCCAGCGATAGCGGCAAGAAATGCCACCGCTGCCAATGCAATTTTAATTCACCGACTGACCTTCCAGTTGCTCGCGGAACGAAGTAATTGTTCGACAATGAACAAAACTGTGCATCAGCTTCACGATATCAATGAGTATATCGACCAATTTAAGCACATACGTAGTGCTAATGGTCGTGTACTACATTAGACATCTCGTGTTACTGATAAGTCGTTTGATCTAGTGTTGTGGGTTCCTGTTCCAGAACTCACATTTCAGTCATGAACAAGATTTTTCTGTGTGTATTTGTAAAAAAAATTTACATAAGTATATATTCATTAGTATGTATGTATATGTAGTTTATCAACCGCCTGGTTACCCTAACGCCAGCTCTGCTTAGATTGTAATCAGATGAACGTCTGTGGAGAAAACGCAAGATATTTATTTATTTTATTTAAATGACAAAATAAACTTTTAGTCCATCATACTCCTATTCACAGAGTACCGCAGCACAGAGGAGACAATCCCACACGTACTCCAAGCAACACAGCCGTGTATAATGAGGCGTACATAATTACCAGTCTCGCTCAAATCGAGGCAGTAAATCACACCATAATGGCGGCTTGTAGCCGTTTGTAATATAATAAAGGTCTCAATAAAGACTCACGACCTGTAGATAAACCACTCACAGAGATTACATTTTTGTTATTAGAGATTTTTTTTCGTTATCTAAATATTATAGGCATTTTATACTCTTATGTTTGTAATCGCCTCAATAAATAGAATTCAATTTTATGACCGGCATTAAAGATTTCGCTATCATACATGTGCGCATAATTTGATTGTTTGATACACGTTGCTCAAAATATGTGTGTGTGTATTTACTTAGTATAATTACTAAAGCTAAAAACTAATTTTTAAATATCCGTTCCGAAATATAAAGATCAACTTTTTTCTTTTTGAATATATCGGAAATTATAATTATGCCATACAAATGCACAATAGAGCTATGATGTTTTTTTAAATAAAACATTGCCTTTATCTGAATTTGTTAAATGCTGCAGCCTCTGTTAATTACCTACTCTGCGATAATAGCTTTAACGAATAGATTCAATCGGTTGATGCCGATTCGCGTTAAATGGATTATTATGAGTTATGTGTTTCGTTCTGGCAAGTTTTATGGCTACATGTTGTTATTGACTGGGAAAATCTATCGCTTTTTGTATAGCCCCATTGGAACGGTCCGTGCAAACGTTTTTGAACCTTTGCGTTTACGAAACAAGGGTGGAATGACAAATCTGCGTGAAATCGAAGGAGTATGTTTGACAATCACGTCAGATTTCAATATAGGAAATTGAATTGGCCATTGAAAATGAATTATACTGTGATTGATGTGTGTTACAATGAGTCGTACAGCTGTTGTGTCATCGCACTTGATTTGAGGAAATAGTTTTCAAAATTGGTGAGGGACTAAATATTATGCGGGTAAATTTAAGCTGGTAATGTTCTACTAATGATGCGCTCTGCTGCTAGATCTCATACTCAATTTACAGTATTATAAAGTTGATGTCGTCCATTTTATAGGTGCTCTCAACCTTTGCAGAGCATGAAAGATATCCAACCTTTAAAAATATAACCAAAAACAATTAGGTTAGTACATGTTTTTCATGCTCTAGGTTCGATTCGCGTCGGGTAAACAAATATACTATCACTTCTATTTTCCGATGTTTTTGTATGAACACTGATACCAAACAGCCAAGTGAAGGAACACAATGGACTAAGGAATAATATAAAACGGCGCACTAGAGACAAAGCAAGGTGAAGTAACGAGGCAATAAAACAGTCTAATAAAGAATAAAACGTCAGTTCGTGTGTAAAAGAATATGTGAAGGCAGCGCGGGCTTATTAAATTATTGCGAACACGTATTAAAACATTAATCGCCGGCGTTCGGAACATGCCCGGCGTTTCCCGGTGCGCGGCGCGAGTGCCGGCGGGCGGCGCGCTGCCTTTCGGTACACACAACTCGAGACGAATAAATTCAGTTCAATGTGTGTTGTTATTTTTATCGTTGTCGACTGACGAACACAGACTTCTCCTAAAACGCGCATTTGTTTTCGGCTGGTCATTGTTATGTGAAATAAATATAGGTAATAATCTTAATTAGATAGTATATGGACTTTGAAGAAGAGTGAACATGGAGAATGTTAACTGTTGTAATTCCAGAAAGTCATTGCCTGGCAGCGCACAGCTCATATGGCGCTTCGCACTTACTAATTACACGGCAATATTCTTTGGTTATTAAATTCGGGGAAATTACTATTATATTTTATATTACGTACTATTTACTAGGACGTAATATCGAATAAAATATTAGCTATCGCTGTTTAATATTATATTTAATGCGAAAATATATTTTTCACTAGGAACCTACTCTTAACTCCTCAGCCTTAGTTACTTCCGAGTACCACACATAGATGATTGACAGTTGTAGAGTGAGCGCTCACATTCGTAGCTGCATCGAACACCATAAATAGCGTCAATCTGCTTACGACATAATTAATCAGCTGAGAATAGTTGAATAGTTTTTATTGCGGCATTTTCCTGAAAGGAAACCGATTAATTAAATTCCCAACGTAACTCTTCACGAAGATGGTCAGTGCTTTCTGTTATTGATATTAATCTAAATAACGCCAGTACTGATTTGAAACTGTCCAAATACTATTCCCAGTAGCGCCCACCGGCACCGAGGCCGCAGCCCGCGAGTGATTTACGAGGCAGCGCCGCACTGTGTAGCCGCGCTTACGACACTCACTTGCCGTTCTCTCTGACAGCCCTCAAATTATCTCTTAAAATAATGTCGGCTATTTATAAAGGTGGCAATTATTAACTATTTGTGTACTTCTGTCGATACTTTTTCTTAATAAAGATATCTTTAATTGATATTAACAAACCGTAATCGGACTTGTTTTAGTTATTTTCAAAAATACTTAACGCTGTACATAATCGTACTTGAGATATGCATCAGGCCTCCCGCATTGTGACGTTTGATAAGTAGCGGCTTGTATTTTGAAATAAAAGTTTTATTCATATTTGAAAGCATGGTTACTGTTTAGTTTAAGTTAAAATATATAAAGACCGTATCGAGCTATTCCAACCAATTCTTCAGCTGTACCGATTGAACGATTTTAGCTACTTTTAAAAATACCCTGTTAAGGCCGACAAATATTTGATTATATTTCACCACATAATATACTCACAAACAAACACGCAATCAATATATTAGTCAATTTGTTATGTCGCTAACAACTCAATCAAAGTGTCACGGTGACATTAACAAGAGTGGTCTTGTAAGTCAATTTGTTTAACATACATACTCCGGTTGCGAACACGTTTGGAAACAAGGACAGCGCCGCGGGCGAGAGCTAGTGTATCGCACATAATTACATGAAACCTAACTTCGCATTAGGGCGAGTGTTTGACGATTTTAAGACTTAGAGCGTTGGCAATAAAGTTGAATTGAGAGCTGTGAACGTAAAGTTAAAGTGGCAATAGGTCGGACGTAATGATAGTGTTAGTTACCGCGAAATTAAGTGTAATTGGCTATATTTATATGTATTGTCAATTACTGTTTTACATTGTACGAGATACGGGCGTAATTTATGTTACATATTATGTATGCAAGTTTTTTGTTATTTATTTATTTATTAAGGCTCACCAACGCTTGGTACACTAGTTATACATAATAAACATACATTTTGTTGTTATAGGTCGT
>DVPR01000486.1:0-13733 GCA_018239345.1 Oxynetra stangelandi
GCGTCCAATTAAAGTTGACCTCCTCTAAAATATTTAAATGACTTTGAACTAAGGGTTTTGAAAATGTTAAAGGAAACCTAATTTTGCAAATAACATGCAATTCGGCGGCAGTGTATTTACTGCGGCTACGCTGCACAATGTCGCAATGAATTAAGTAAATTGTCTATTACAAACTCTGCTGAATAAGCTTTACGCTTTGTAATTTACAGATATTATGGTAAAAGTGCATTTCTTGGAAATTCCTTTGTTGCTAAATAAAAAAAATGCACGCGTCGGTCGCGAACCTTTGACCGGATATTACCAGGCTCAAATGTTGGCTTGAGTCTTTACTTGTATTGAAATGAGCTTTGAACACAAACAATGAACAGAATTTCAAAACACAGGCTATAAACTCAAGTGCTTAGTGTGAGCGGGACATCACTCTTTCTTGGAATCACGAGCCTGCGTAATGGAACGCGGCAAAATGGAATGCAACCAAGACCGTTGGCAACTCGAACAATCGACTATTTAGCCTAAAAATAGTGACCACTATTATGGCATGTGTTTTATTTTAATTCATGAACTCTCATTTACTTACATACGTACACGCAGAAACTTAAATCCTTATAACTTGATGTACGCATATCTTGGAAAATAATTTTAAGTTGTAAAAAATGGTTTTATTAAGTAAATATATCATCTTAAGCAAAGTTAAAGTTATGCTTAAAACATTGATTAACCGATTAGGATTATTGTGTTCAATAGTAATTAAGTGCCGAATGTCTTTTACATAGTTAAAAAAAAATCGATTTATATTTTATAATTATTATTTTGAAATTAGTCGAAGAGACGAAATTATGAATGAAAAAAAATTATTTAACTATACAGAATGACAGGTACGGTAACCACTGTACAAAAAATATTGTTAATCTTTTACTTTTTATTTTTTCCATTCGGTTAATTGAAATGTTCTATTACTATATTACTGTGTAAAAGGGTTGCGGTTTTACGGATAAATAAGAAGGAACAGTAAGTATTTGATTCATTAAATACATAATGTAGTAACGGTTGTTTTGTGTAAGTAGGCGTCATTTGTAGTTAAAATTAAGCCAAATGTACCATTACCAGACATTTGAATCAGACGCACACATTTGTTGTCCGCCATTACAATTAAATGGCCTATATTGTCACGAAAATATACTCTGTTGACGTTTTGTAGAAAAACAAAGTTTTGGTATATTTTTTAAAACGGAATAAAACAAACTCATTACAAAAATAAAAAGCGAATAATCTTATTTTACATAGGTTACATTGTCATACAAATTGTTAGTTTTTTGTTTTAATTCAGCTTTTGTAAGGTTAAAAACCCTTTATAGAAATGACACGCAACAGAAATGAAAATGTTTGAATGAAACTTTAAAATCATGAAAGCATATGACGTCTTATTTTAATATTTAAGACTGGGAGTGGGTACAGTATGTGGCAATTATTATGAGTTAAAATAACAGTACCGGTATCTAATATTGGAAATCAATGATGCAACGAGATGAAATATAAAACGTATACAAATTTATATTTACATAAACACATACGTGTGTTCGTATTTAGATATATGTAAGCTAGGCGGTAATATGATTTTTCAATGACATTATATATTTTTATTCAACAAAATTTTATTTTAGCGAACTACCTACTAAAAGCAAAGTCACTTTAAAGCACGTTATTTTAGTTCACTGATATGGGTGTGTGGGCGACCGGTGTGGGAAACTTCGTATGATCACACATGACCGCACGAAATTGTAATCATATGTGTCACCCAAATGAAACGGACCTAGGAGGCGGAGTGCATGTGCACCGGCGATTTGACTGAATATTACGCAATAGACACTTCAAAACCTTGCAATTATACAAAAAACACATAAAAACCTTTCAAAACGGATATATTATAATTGTGACTTTTAAATATAAATGTAGTTACTGTAACGGACATTCTGACCTTCTTTTACATACTAAGGTAACATGAAGTTACCATGTATTCTGTAATTTGAGTAGTTTCTTGGATTTATTTAAAACGGAAATCTTGATATACGTACCTATTACCCATAAATTCTAAGGTGTAAAATTGTTAATTATGTCGAATCCAAAGCATTTAATTTCAACTGAGAGGGAAAGAGACATTGGCTTTTATTAGTTCGTCGGCCATCGAATGGAATGTTCTCACGCATGACATTGTTCGGATGTTATGTAATGTATACCTTTATTATTGTACAAACCTTTCTTGAAATTCTAGATAGTTCTCGAAAGTTCTTAACTGTTAAGTATCTTATTCCTAATAAAGTATGTGTATTATTATTCTATAACTATGCACGTTGAAACCTAATTCATTTGCATAAATATTATGGATATTTAGATACAAATATTCAATGTGATACCTAAAGTTAATGACCATGTGCCGTATTGTGCGGTTCATAGGTATCATAAAAATAGCTAAGCATCCGCTGAATCTCGTTCTATCGTTGTTCAGGCGAACGGTTTGGAAAGTCGTGTGACGGCCACGCTTGAGAGTTTAACAAGTTGCTGTGTACGCGTCTTCTACAGGATACAGCCTTAAATATTTCCGTTGACACTTGTGTGTGGTCTTCACTCCACAAACGATTTATATAAGTGGTTAAGTAGGTGATGTTACGTCCCACAAATTGCATAGACAGTTATCTCTAATTTCGTAATGCATTTAAAGCGTCAGAACATCATTTGATAACCTCACTTTTTGGGTACAATAACACTTTTTATTACGGCGTGGTATGAATGATATGAATGTTTGATAATAAAATGAATAGGTATTGCTTGTGAACTTAAAACAAGATTAATAAACTGCAAAGGAATCTTAATAAGGATGCAAATACAAATCCATAAACATAATTCAAGCCATTTAATGGTATCATTTTTTATTCATAGCGGAGATATTTTAATAAGATCATTGTATTTTATGATTGTACAATTAACAGGTATTGAGATACAGATATTACATAATTACATTTATATTATATTACTTATACTATATGAAAACGTAATATCTGTTATGTTCATATTGGACTACTGACCATGAACGGGTCACATACATGAGTAGGACTAATTGTCTCTTTCGGTGTTCACGAAGCAGCGCGGCCCCATTCACTTATGCAGCTCTTAGCAGGAGAGTCAGAGCCGACTAAAAAAGCGGCTAGAGACGACGGCGTTCGTTGACCTGGTAAATGTTTACTGTCCTTGGATGGCGGACCGCGTCCGGAGTGACGTCACCGCGGAGGTGCCAATGGGTTTCAGCAGACCGAACCCCTGCTCTGCCGCTCGTCGTGTTAAGCACACGATGTTTCAATGGTAACATAGATGTTATGTACGGACCTTACAGATTATTACATGGCTATTTTATAATTACCATTTAAGTTGGTCGGCATAAGTTTTTCTTGTAATTTATATCAATAAATGTATAAATTAAAATTGTAGATATGTCTCATTCAACAGTTTACTCGCTTGTAGTTTAAAGAAAATCAGAAAGCGAAGAAGTTAAACTACATTGCTTGCAGACGTACATACATTGCAGATATATAAAAATATTCCTTGCTGGACAAAATCATAGATTTCAAAAATACATCATTAATTAAAAACGCTGTCTCCGAACGCAATAATGAGGTCGTTGACATCCAACGACCGAGTGCGACGTTCAATGAGAACGCTCGAATTTAAGCAAATTCAATTAAATGACGTAACATTACCCATCTTATATTTAAAAATCGATTCAGCCTAAGCTCGGTGTAATGCTTCATCGGTTAGTGGGTGTGTTCCGTTGCCCACTTTGTGCAAATATATTCGTGCGTTGCAAAATTAATTTTGTAATGTAATTCAATAATTTAAAAATTGGAAAATTTAAAAGTAACTGCTTAAATCCATGTATTATTATATAAATTGAAATTAGCAATAATTTATAATTTTCGTTTTGCAGTAATAGTTTAATGTTACAAATGATCATTCCATTGCTCTAATTCGTAATGCTAGCGAGCGTTCCATTTTACACATCAGATACATTCTATTTTTTCTTAAAATTTGCAATACACATATGGTTCTCCCTTAGGTTTCATCTAACTTGAATTTATATTGTCGCCTAGGATAAAAGCATATGTGTTTGAGTAATTAATACATAAATGTTCGTTCACACTGGCCAACCGATCTGCTTGCACTGACATATAAAAACTTTTTGAGCGCGAATCTTGGCAGTACAATAAGCGAATTAATGTAGGGTTTTGCCGTATCGAAGACGCAAGATAGGGCCGGGCGGGTTGGATTCTGGTACTTCCACATAGTTTAGTCAGACTCGCGATGGCTCACACAGTTTTTGCGGGCGAGCCAACGGCGAAGGTCGGTCGAGGCGAGGCACGAGCACCCACGAGCGATCTAGCATTCCGGGAGGCTATGAATGAATAGTGGTTTTACTGGTTGATGGCGCATAAGCGGCTTCGGATTAATTTGACAACAAACGCTTAAGTTGGCGAAAACCGGAATGATCTCCGGCACCCGCCCCGTGGGAACGCGCCGGATTCGTCTGTCTTGACACACTCTTGTTGTATTGACGAATCGTAGCGATGGAGCTTTTCGTTGCCTCTTGTACTTATTTGAATGTGTCTTGGAACCTTTGATAACAAATATGCCGTACACTTACAGTGAAAAGCTTTTTAATAGCAAATCTATTTACGTGTAAAAGATAACATATGCATTATGCTGTATAATTGTGTGTAATGAGATCTATTTATTAATGATTTTAATGTTTAAAAATTGTTAAAACTTTGTGATTTTCAATTTTATTTGTGAATAACATCTACACTTGACATAGAACAGATGAAATGACCTAAAAAAGGCAGTTCTTATTATTGTGAAAAATCATTAGGAGCATACCCAGAAATGGAGATAAGAATAAATAAATAATTGGCGTCAATGGCAATGTATATATATCTTCATGAAGTAAAAGTTCCCAGCGATATTATTTAAAATGTTCGTAATAACATTTGCGTTAAAATACTTTGCCGCTATTATTAGATGAGATTTTACGGAAATAAGTGGATATTTTTATATACAGATATGTATATTCATATTTATATATATTTTTATCTTCATGAAGTAAAAGATAGCAAATTATACGTTAAATTCTGGCGATACCATAGGATGGATATATATAGTCGTATTATTATAAGCATAACGTCGGACGACCGGAAACAATACTACGGTTTTATAAATTATATTCATGACAAGCCTTACAACGCCAGCTAACCTTGTAATATTGAGTGCTGCGATTATATCATAGTACATAAGGTATTCAAAAGCCGTAACACAGCACATGGAGTCCATGTTATTCCATGGTATACGCCATCAGTGAGCAGGTACACATACATACATATGCGCTGTTTTACTAATATGCATAATGTTATAGATAGACAAATATGGTTTGATGGTGACCGGCAATAAAGTATTTAGCCAACAAAATACATATATGTATATTTTTTAATTTTGTAGCGTTTACGAACCGGCGAAATACGTAAGTACATGAATATGAATGTGTATTCTGAGAATTGAATACCAAAGGATACACGTGACATATCATATAACTAAAACTAATTGGAAGTATGTAAACTTGCGAATGATTTACTAGAATCGTATTTCACACGCAACACGTGATTTGTATATGCAGAAAACAAGGAAATGTATTAATAAAACGATATGCAGTAGTCGGTACAAGCACGTACTAAGCTCGGATTAGTGTTAGGTTTTATTTCCTACAAGCAGCGCAGAAGGTAAGTATGACTACGATAAATAATAATACAATTGTGTGAGGCTATTAGCGAAACGCCGCTTGAGTATAGAACGCAATGTAGATACATCATTTTATTTTACGATTACTTCACTCCTTTCGGGAAACCAGTTCACTGAAATGCCATTGTTCATAACTGCCATCTATGTTCGTGCCTATGTTCGTGCCTGTACAATACTTCGGACCCTCAACGGCTTCCACAAATTAAATATTAATTATCTTTCGAGTATTGGACCATTCCTTCTTCACTCCTTAGGTATTCTTCTCTTAGGTAGTTAGACCTATTCGTTCCATAATTGACTATTTTCCGTGACTAACGTTCACGCCATACGAGTAATTTGAAATTGAGTACGTTTTATACGATTTCAAAGACATAAATAATTTTATCACCACGATTAAAGAGTGCATGTGACGCGGCGTCCAAAATTAAATGTGACCGAAAAACAGATGTAAGCACATGCTTAAATGTTCACCACGTGGCATAGTTCAGTGTTCAAATAGCTGGAATAAAATAAAAGAGTCATGCTAACATAGCCACTTCACGTGTTAGTTACACCGCGGTGTTACCGCACAGATGATGGTTTTATAACCGCCGCCCCCACTAGTCGACCGTGAACCCACAGGAGTGTTTATCTGCTAGCCATCGGGCCGTCCATTTCGGCAGATGCTTGCTAAAAGTTGACTGATAAATATAAAGATAAAAACGTCGCTACGTAAGGACGCGTGCAGGACTGCGCGCCCAGTTAAAATCTGTTTGTACAATACTTAGTAAATAGAGCGAGCAGAACGAAGCAAGCTTCCGTTTTCTGTTTTTATTATAATTTTATATAATTATTTAATAACTCGAGTTCTTTATTTTAAACTAGAAAAACAGCTATTAAACCAATAATGTAGATACTGATACTGTACTTAATATTTCACTGTAGTTATGTACCTACATACATATGAAAAAAACAGCAGTTATATCTAAGTGTTACCTAACGACGATATCTAAGAAGAATGTATATTACGTTCCCATAGAAACAAGTTTCATTTGAATAGCCTTGTCTTATTAAATAAAGAAGAACAGACTTATTTGTTGTTCACGAATAATGACCAGTTAAAGTTGGCCCGTCGAATGATCACCAGTTTAGAGAATGCCGGCTGATTTCTAGTGCCATTACAGTCCTTTGAACACGTCCGTAACGATATTCGATAACGGATTCGATTCCTACGTATCGCCGGCCTTCTCGGACCCCCGCAGTCTATTGGGCGATAACGTTGGGGAGCCGATATCGGGCGATGTGGAAGAGTCAGTTAATTATCAATGGGTTGGACTTCACCATGTATAGCCCGTTGACTTCCAAATGTGGTATCGTTTCATAGATGTATCAGAAAATGAAAAAGTACATAATAAATATGTTTCATATACATGTATGTACTACATACACAGATCTGATCGTGTATTTCTCTATTTCAATACGTTTTAAAAATTATTAAAACGATTTGAACATGGCAAAGGTCGATGTAATACGTACTCTTACTTTTAGATCTTCACATTAGATCACCTGGAAACTCAGTAATAAAGCATCCGTTCAAAAAATATGAGATTAGGGCCCCAACTCATAAATTATCGAATGAAAAGAACTGACATCAACTAATTTGTATTACTAAAATTACCTTGTCCGTAATTTTATATTTTATAATATCAAAGATATTTTATAAATTTTATAATTTATAATATCAAAAATAAGGCCAGAGTTAGTGTACTCTCACTAAATGTCATCTATCTCCTGTAATTATACTCATAATTATAAATACTTAACATATGTATGTAGTCTATTAAGTTTACATTTATTAGTATTTGCTCAACAAAAAGCAATCGTGATATATTATGTCAAGAACATTTCTTTATTGAACACATTTTTCGCTTCAACTTATCGATTTATAAAAGCTGGAAATTATTTTGTTGTAAATACAATTATTAATATTAAAGAGGCCTGCGGCGGAAGCCCTAAAATCCTATAAAACATGTCGTTAGGCGGCTGACGGGCGTCGCCTTGATTTCGAGCGTGCCATTGACTCGCGGGCCTTGAGTCCGACGTAGACAGAATTTGTGGGCCTCAGTGTGCCCATACTATTTTAAACAATAACGCAACCAAAACGTGGTTAATACTATACTGTTTTTATAACACACAGGTACACTTTATAGCTATGTATATTATTAAGTCAGCGTTAGAAGACTGACTGTTGGATATCTTATTCTCTCTTATAGTGTTACTTTTTTAGGATAATTCCTTGGATAATCAAATACGTTCTCTCACTGACAGTAAGTGGACGTTAAATGTTCTGAAATTACATTCGTTGCCAAGTGATCAGGTACGCGACCAACCAATGGATATTACTTGACATGTCATTCTGGTTAATTGAAAATTTTTATACATGTTGAGGCACCCTAAAATTGTAATATGGGTACACTAAATGTACTTTCGACTCTCATTTAAATTAGAAATGTAATATAACAGTATAACCTGTGTTAGTTAACCTAATAAATCAATGAATGTGTCCTTCAATCATCTTCCTACGTGTTTTAAGCAAATGCAGACTTTTGACAACAAGATTGTCATACTGGACGCCATGTCTGTGGTACATAGGTATGATGATACATAAATTTAGTAGCCATATACATACATACATATATGTGTATGTTATTATACAGTGTACTGAATCTAATGTTTAAGTGAACTGTACATTTTAAATGTTTCTTACATAACATAAGTAGTCATGAATTGTAGGACATAATTATCTAAAAACGCGTGTGCTTTGGTCAACGTATACTTAAAAACATTTGTATCAATAGACTGGTAAGGATTTATCTAATTTCAGTTGGACTAAGGTTCTGAGTGTTTTTTCTGTTTTCTATCTGATTTTGTCGCAGTGTCTTGCGCTGAAGATTCTATTGAAATGCAATTTTTTTTATATATTCTGCTTACCACACCGTTTCATCTAGAAAACACCGATATTGTTGGCACAGCTTAGAGGCAGCCGGTTTGATCTTTTTGTGTTCAAATTAATCGAGCCGTTGATCGAAATTAATTAGCGTATGTATAAAATGTAGCATTGCAGGTATTGTATATAGAATGTAGTATGTTTATTACATTTTCAACTATTTTCCTTGAGATAACTCGCTTGACCCGAAAGTAGACGAAAGGGTAAACTTACGCCAAAGATAATTAATTTAGAGCTATTTAATGACCGATTCTCCTCAAACGTTCTGCAAATGGAGCTGAGAATATATGCAAAAGCTAGAACCAAATGTTACTAACCACTTCAATGTTGTCCCAAAATATTTTTGACAATTCCTTAAAAACTGGTCTCCACTACGATAAACCCTCATGGATTAGTTGACTTCTCCCGCTTTTATTAATAATATTGTTTTTAATTTATTTCTTTAATTAGTAGCCGACTATGAAGCAACAACCGGAGGCTGGGCCGTATTAGTTTATTGGTATAATTAAGCTAAATGTCTAAACGTGTGGGTTTTAAAATTATTATGATTAGAAAATATTACGAACGTTACACGAACGAGGAGGTTAATAGTAGAGTTTATTGACCCAAAAAACCGAGACAACTTAGACAAGCACTATTTCCTGTGGGACAAGGGGAGTGCGGGCGCCTTGAACCGCGTGGCCGGTTCGCACGCCCCCTGCAATGAGTTTTAATTGAGTTGGATCCGAGTTGACCGAGCACAGGAAGCTGCCGACGGCCGAGCCTAGGGTGACCTTTCTGCGCGCAAAACACGCAACGCAAATTGCTTACGTCGTTAATTAAACAAGCGGAATACCATTCAGATGATTGTAACAGACGTTTTTGAACGTAAGAATGACGACTTTGTTACGTATTCGATTATTTTATCATGAATAATTCATCTTAGATCAATTCACATTTCAAAACCAGCTTAAATGGTGAATATGTTTAATATTCCTGAGTAACAAGTGGTCAATAAGAAACAAAATCAAGATTAACGGCACATTCAAAATAAATTATCTAAGCATTTATAAGAGATTACAAAAACCTTGCTTTTTATTAAACGGTAATAACCATTCAGTGGTAATTAATTTGTAATGTGGTTACGGTTATTAACTTGCTTGCATTTCCTCGCGGGTGAAAATAATTTTACGTCAGTTATTAGATCTCATTGTACCCGAATTAAAAGGCATATGGTTGCATAATGTATTGTAAATAATTATATATTTAATAGTGTCTTACAAATGCATTCTTAAGCCTGTAGCGGGATAGCAATAATGTATCATTAAGTTTAGACTGTGGCGCCAACGATGTGGATCTAATGAAATTTATTTAAAAATTCTAATTTTATTCGATATCACAAGAAATATCTGCTGCCGATTCAGTAAAATCTATGGACGACGGACAAAAAACCAATTACTGTGAAACGAGAAATGAATTGTTGGTAAGTCATCGTCCGTGTACGTGTCAGCACGTGGTCACTGGATTCCGTTCTATAAAGCTGGGTACTGGCTATGCAAAATTGACTACAACGAATGACATAAGGTTATGAAATTAAATCTGTACTCATGTATGAAAATATTTCAACTGTTCTGGGCATGGAATTTTTAGTGTTTTTTTTTTGTTTGTAGTCTTTGGGTTCAGTGCCTCTGTTTGCGACTTTGATACGCTTGGGCGGCTTTGCTTTAGGTACGTCTACCGTTATATATCATTCTATCCCGCTCCGTAGGTATTTCATGAATTGCAAAATTGTTATTTTGTAAAGCAACCTCGCTGTGTACAGGTACAATAATATCAATTGCTTTAGAAATATGTTATGACAGCTAAATTCAAAACGCACAGTGATATCATTATGTCACATTGGCGAGCAATATTAGTTTTTTTATCTTAATTTTCATAATCAATTTAATCGTTGATCTCGTAGCTGTCAACCCTCAAATTTTTATGGAAACCAATGAAACGGTGAATCGTGAATTATAACCTTTTGACATGATAGTTAAGTTTTCAGTCAGCTATTTGTAGCTGAATGCAACAATGTGAATACTGCGACATTCGTTGGATTGTCACGTTTAATATGCAGTGAGAGCCCGGCTTAATGGCTCTAACATCTGTCAATTGCCGACAAATTGTATTGTTTATCGTTACCCGTTGAAAAGTGTGTTTTGCCAGTCTACAGTTGGTGTTGGTGGATGTATTGAAAATAACCACAGTATGAAATTGATATCGTCTTATTGTATCAATATATTGGAGTGTTATCCGAAGTTTTGTATTATTTAAGCGTAGCTATATAAATAATTTTTGTGACCACTTTTAAACAGATTATTACAAAGCATGACACGAAGTTTATAGAGACTGGCCCAGACAGGAGATTATGGTCGAGAATGCTGGCCAGTTGCATTCAGTATCATTGTACGTAGCATCCACTCAAGCGCGCTTTATTCAATATGCCGATGGAATTAGGTATGTATTGTATCTAATAATGTCTGCAGATATAAGCGAAGCTTAGAAACGTGGTGTACGTGTATCTTTTGCTTGATAAATGTATTTCATGAGTACAATGAATTGTTTACAATTTTTAAACATAGGCCATGGTAAAAGAGTTCCAGTTAATTCTAAATATGTAAATGACCATTCATTATAAATTATATCATGAAACCAATTTGAAGCGTGATTTGGTCGCGAACTTCTGTGGCCTCTTACCTCAATAGTTGTCTTACATATTACTGAAATTTGTCTTGATATGAGATCTTTAGACACATAATGCTACTTCCTTTAATAAATAAATATTTAACTTTTCATTTTAACAGCATTGACTGCGAACCAGTTGATGACAATAATTTAATTATATACATACAGTCGGCATAACGGTAATTGGTATACATATCTTCAAGTTTAACCGTAGTATAATTAATTTTAATAAACAGATAAACTGTTTTCTTATTATAGGTATTCTTTTCGACATTATTTATCAGCATCGTTGAGAAACAGTTTGCAATTGTCGAGTCGGTGAACATGGGTTTGATCCACTCGCCGCGGGCTCATCTCGTCTTCTGCGCGTGAGTCGTGACATCACTTTGTTAAACTAATGACGGACAAAAAGAACGCCGAGTTCCATTAACTATGACCAAATGAGACTGTTGACTCGAGCGATTTGCACGCGCGAAAGAAATTTGTCTTAACTATAGGTATCTATTGTACTCTATTTTATTTCCGGCTAGATACTTCTACGATGTCGTCACGCTTTGGTTGACTAGTCATTCATAGTTGTCTATTGTTAAATAGATCTTTATAGATAGCTATTTTGTGATGAATTTTTTAGCGCGTTCAATGAGGATCTTAAGAAAAGAACAACGGGGCGATGCTATTTGACGATAATAATAAATTATATCTACTGTTAATATTTTTAAACATAATAAATGATCTTTAATTTATGTTTAACTGGTGTGTATTAACCTACTGAGACTTGATAAGTACGAGTATAGAAACGTTTATTATTGCTGAATACCAAGCTACAGTTTAGCTAGCTAATTGTCATAATATAGGAATATAACGTAAAACTAGTCTTGCATGTGTACCTATAATCCTGATAAACTTTTAATAGAAGCGATCATTAAACATTACAGGATTTGATCGGTAATTAGTTGTTAGGCAATTAGCGAAGTTAGCGCCATGTGTGCGTCGCGGGGGTGGCGGTCCCCACATGTAGCCCACGCGACAACGCCTCGAAAAAATTAAACGGCGATAAAAAGCCGGTGGCGGGCGTGAGAACGCCGCCACGTGGCTGGCCACAGCTCATTCATGCGTTTGATTCATAAATGTATGGCGGCTATGCGCACTCTGAGGGCATGCGCATTGTTGATTATTCGCCCTGCGCACTCACAATGGCCGCGATATAAATATACATTTCGCGTCGTGTAGTAGGTGCGTCATTAAATCGATGTTAATTCCGGTGACACTTAAAATTCTATATTCACCTAACTCCCATCGATAATGTATTAAACAATTACTTGGAGCTATAAAAAAGTCAGCTGTAGTTGTATCTATATCATTTTACAGATATCAAAATTTAGATATTGGCCAAATGTTATGTACTATTTGACATTTTTTTCGAGTATTAAGAGAGATAGACTATACGACTATATATAAACGACTATCAATATTATGACTTTCATTAAGTGTATCTGTGTGTACCTTATAATGAATAAAATAATTTGAATTTGAATTTGATAATGTAGAATCTTCTATGAAACAATGAACAAAAACCAACACTCATACATGAGCATCACGAATCTATTTTTGTCATCCAACTAATAAATACCGTAGTCAATTATAGTATCTACAAATCCCTACAAGTTACGGCGAAACGTTTTTGTCCTGTTTCGTGATGCAATCTCTTTCTCTACATCTCTCCGGTGTTTAATAAGGCTTCGCCGCCTAAAAACGGTTGATTAACAGAAAAAAAGGCGTTCACGAGTTGGTGAGTTTAACCGTATCGTGTGGGCACTTATTGTTATTTTTATTGGGAATGCAATCTTTTGCGGGCGATCGGCGGCTTCGGTGCCTCGCTATAAATCAGGGTCGATTGAGGTCGGGCGGACGCGGGTTATTTATAAAATTGCGTGTACAATATTATCATGTGTTTAGGTGGAATATGATAATTGCGGGAGGCGCCGTAAGTCGACACCGACAGCGCTGCCGGTACGTACTTGCCGAAGGCTTTCGGTACGTTTGCACTCGATTTTCATCAAACCTGTGCTTTGTTCGATAAATAATATTAAAACTATTTTCGTTTATTGTTTTCGTTTTACTTCAATGCCGGTTGCAATGACAATATTTATGACTTATATTGAATTGACTATCATACTATTTAATTGATTCACTCGTTGTTGCTTTA